>UZAF01017123.1:0-18623 GCA_900617895.1 Haemonchus placei | reverse complement strand
GAGAGAATGAACTAAAAACACGAAACACGATTTTGCAGTTTTTCTTCGCTAGATGGCACGTAAGAATAGCAAATCAAATTCATCGCTTATGCTCTTAACACAAAAGCTTAATATTATAAAGAGGCCATTTCAATGACAGCACACACGTAGCGGCCGCCCATCATGATACCCCTAGTCTACTTGGTGGAAATCGAAAGGTTTCTTAGAATTAGTTGAGCCCGTAACCGAACCTGTGCATACGCTACACTTCCTCTTAAATGAACAATACAGAAATTACCTATCAACGACACCGAAACTTCAATATTCCAACTCTAAAATGAGTAACAAAGGACCGTATATAGCTTGCACTCAAACCCAAAGTGTGAGAAGCGGAACAAGTCTTTCTCTTGCAAATAGTGATCATGGCTCACTGACCCCCTCCTTCTCCCTTAAGAAGAAGTTGGGGTTGAAGGTTGACGGCAGAACACAGTAGGGAAGTCTGCAAGAGGATCATGATGGGAAGATGGGCGAAGAGGATTGCTTTACATGGAAAATACGAGTCTCACTCCTTTTAGGATAGTATTTCAAATTACAAGACTGTTGTAATGAGGGGATCGACTAGAGAGTTCGGGAGCAAAAGAGGGAAAGGTAGTCAGATGGTGGGATAGGACTTATAGTAGATAATGACCACAATTCCAAGAGTCTGGTCTAGAAAGTAATAGAGCAGAATAGTTTGAATCGTGGAACGATTAATGTTCAGATGAAGTTTTCGACCAGCTCTGCATGAATACGGATATCTACGACCAAGTAATGAAAGGAATGGTTGATTCCGCGTTGGCAGGCTTCAATACAGCAGTGTGCGCTTATGGCCAGTCAGGCGCTGGTGATTATTCTGTTCTTCTCGAGTAATCGGAAACATAAACCGAAAAACTTCCGAGTTCGTTAAGGTAAAACGCATACACTGACGGGATCAAACTCGGAAGACGGCGTGGTACAATGCACATTCCAAGCGCTTTTTGACAGGATCGCAAAGGTCAGATCTTGTTGAGAGTTGTTACTCGAGTTTTTGATTTCTGTTTTTTTACAGTCGGAGGATCGCAATTACATGTTGCGGATTTCATACGTTGAGATTTACAATGAGAAAGTTCGCGATCTGTTGAGTGAGCACGCCGTTGACTTGCCAATATACGAAAACAAAGACGGTGTGGCTCAGATAGAAGGCCTGAAGGAAGTCGTGGTCACGGAAATGAGTGAAGTAGAGGAGCTTCTGAAGCAAGCACAAGGTATTTTGTTTTTGACAGTTTATTTGATTCATACTTTGGAGATTACCTGACCTTTTGGTTCGAATGTGGGATTGTTCTTCAGAGCATCGCCAGCTAGGAGAGACACTTTTAAATGAAAGAAGTTCGAGATCCCACACCATCATTCGACTGACAATTGAATCTCATGAAGGTATGTGTCGCCCTTTTTGTGAAGATTTACATCAAAATCTTCTATTTGTTCAATTCATTGCTGTTAAGCAAGGGAGCCCAGTCAATTATCGACCATGCGTTGCTTAGAGAATGTATTTTAGTTAAATTGGGTGGAAATGCGACGAGGTGTTCTATTATGAACCTCGTTGATCTTGCTGGAAGTGAGAATGCGGCAGCTGCTGGTACTCAGGGATTACGTCAAAAGGTCGCCTCTATCGATCACTATAAATTAATTCTATCGCCATCATTACAAGCAGATTTAGGAAGGTGCCAACATCAACAAATCTCTTCTTGCGCTTTCAAAAGTAGTGTCCAGTCTAGCAGATAACCAGTGAGTTTCCGACTCGAAATATTGTAAAGATAGGAAGCAGTAGCTCTAATGTTGTGATTCGATGTACATTTTAATTTATAAGGAAGTTCATACCATATCGGGACTCGAAATTAACACGAATCCTGAAACCATCCCTTGGAGGAAACTCGAAAACGGTTATAATTTGCTGTGTGAATCCTCTATCAGTAGCCGAGACAAGCTCAACCCTGAAGGTTAGCTGCTGATGAAAGAACAAAGATCAGATCGAAATCAATAAGTATTTCTTCATTCTTTTCAGTTTGCCAAACAAGCGAAGAAAATCATTACAAGACCAGTAGTAAATGAAGTGAACGATGACGGTCTTCTCGCAAAATGCCTACGAGAAATAGAAGTTCTCAAACAGGAACTTGAGGTATCAGAGGCAAATGTTGTCTGTTTGTAACCCTTCCGTGAGATGCCTGTGTGAGAGCTACCATCTGATCACTTCACAAGTTGTTATCGAACCCATCGGTTAGTTCAATGTTGGATCTGTGCCATTCAGAAGACGAAAACGAAGAAGGAAAACGATGAAGAGGAAAGGGTCCGCGAGCAAAGAACGAAGTTGGCTGAGTTGATGAAAGGTATTCTTAATGGAAGAGGCACGGCTGAAACAAGTTCATACCTGGTGCGTTTTTTCACTAAAGATTCTCTTTGGATGTAGCTTTCTTTTGCAACTTTTCGAGCATAATGAATGTCATCTAGAGCAGAAAAGCACGTAGACAAACATGGGCTCCCGGGAATGATCTTCCATTCCTGAACAGGAGAGGTTCTCTCTCACCACCGTGCAAGAAAGAACGTGCGTTGGGTTTAATTGAAGAATGCGGAGGACAGGCATCGGTACTTAGTTTAACTAGTGTTGGTACTCTGTTTTGAGTATTAGATTATGATATGACCATTGTGTTTCGTGACTGAGTTTTACACTCTTTTTTTAGGATGAAAAGATTCAAAGCACAGGAATGGATACGGAGGAAAAGGCGAGCTCAGTGTTCCTTATCCCAGATTTCGTTCCAAGTGGAAGACGATCGATTACCAAGACGGATATCGAAGTACAGGTAAAAGGCTTTGATTACAACGGAAGTATCATTTTCTGCTTCTTCTCGGATACTATCTTACTACAACCGTCTAGCTGTTTTGGTAGTCACGTCATGTTCTCTTTCAGACTTCGGAACCATACCCAGAAGATCGATCGGACGAAGTGGCTACGCTCAAGAAGGGAAATGCGTACCTTGTCGAACAGCTTTCTACAAAGACTAAGCACTGTAAAGAGCTTGAGGTGAATAGTACAGAAACTCCAGACAATTTTGGTGAATACTTTTTTACCGCACTTACCGTTATGAGGTTTAGGAACAAAGGGAAGAGTTTGCAAATGAGTTTGAATCATTGAAAGTCGTTTTGGGACGCATGCAAGATGTCGAAACTGGAGCTTTGATTCTGGAGGTTTGTCAGACCCTAACCCTTCTGTAGTTCTGATTGTTTATTACATTTTACAGAAAGAAGTGGAGGATATGAAGCTTGAAAATGCAAAACTCAGTGAAGAAATAGTGGCGGTGCGAAAGGAGAATGCCTCCTTGAAGGTGTGCATAATTTGAATCGGACCTTGGTTGTAGTTTTTCCATAAACTTCCTTATATTGTCATTCCATGCACGCCTCACCACCTGTTGGACCTCTGTCATTTCTGACCATCGATAATAGAATTTCTAGTCATGTATGATGGAGAACGAAGGCAATCCTGCAGATAGAACTCGATTACTTCATCGTATTGATGAGCTTCACGAAGAGTTATGTGAAACGAGAAAGTCAGCTTCGCAGGCTAAGGTGAGTTTCAATGATTAATTTGGAACCGTGTAAGCAGACTAATCATGCAGTACGCGTAATTTTATGATGCGAAGATTAAAGTTGTGTCACAAGACCATGCGACCTGATGCTTTTTAATGAAATGGTGTATAACGCTTATCCTCACTTTCTGTAAAATAGTTCTTTTACTGTTTCTGAGTTTCTGTGCCCCTTTTTTAAGATGTTGTTTTGAATATGTTCGATTGCGTAGCAATAGGTACAATAGAATTGTTTCAGAGTGACTTGTCATCGACTAAAGATGAACTGGAGCAAGTACGAATCAATTACGAATGTCTTCGCAAGAAACTAAGTGAGATTGAGTCCAGTTCAGAAGATGCTCGCCATCAATATGCTAGCGCCTCTACAGGGTGGAAAGAAGAAAAGCAGGCATTACTGGAAAAAATTGAAGAATTATCTGTGAGAGTTTTAGTTCATGACGTACTTTTTATTGATTGTACAACACACACGTTTTACAGGCCTCAACTGTGAAAGACGCAGATTCTTTGGCACTGGAGCGGGAAAGAGAAATCGAATCGCTAAAAGAAGCATTGGCTACAGCTAGAAAGGAGATTGAAGCAGCAGTTTATGCTCGAGAAAGCGTCAAGAGGGAGTTTGAAGAACAGTATTTGGTAGCAATGGCTGCGAGTGAGGAGGAATTGCAGCAGCTCAAGAAAGACAATTCAGACTTATGTGCTCGAATCGATGCGCTATTGGTAAGAGTTCATCTCCGTTAATTTTTGATCGGTTGCGCATAACTTCATCATTTTTACTAAAAGTCGTTTAAGCTACTGGTTCTCGGGAAATTCCACTTCCCATCGCACATTATTGACCGCCTGGGGGAATGGAAGTGATCAATGTAACTTATCGAGGATTCGCTTAGCTCTTGCGCTCGCTTAACAGCATTTCCCCTATCAGTCAGTTCTAACCAGTGATTTTATAAAATGGAATCTCTTCACGTCGAATTATGTTCGCTAACACTCAAACGAATGATAGGAAGAGCCCGATTGCTGCGTTCTTCCTCTTACCTAAACTTCTCCCTTGAACGATAGTATGGACGATCAAATTAGTGAAGTGTCTTCAAAGAAGTTTCACACGAATCAGTAGGCTTTGGTGTTTTAGCACAGCTCTGATTCTGGATCCGAGGAAGAAGTTACATCGCTCAAAGAGGAAATCGCGGAATTGAAAGATGTCATTGAACGGAAAAATAAAGCTTTGGAAGTTGCAAAAACGCATAAGGACGAGTTGGAAATGAGCCACAAAACGGTAACTTTGATTTCTAAGTAAACTATTCATAAGCATGTGTCATGCTGTTGTTAGGTTAGGTTAATATTATCTACAGTCTGACAGGGTTAGGTCATTACAACGTCTTATTTTTTCTTTATTTTTTTTTGCTATGCTTTCTCAGTAACAGGTTGAGGCTTGGTTTAGTATTTTTAACCTTATTACATTGAGTACGACTATTGTAGTTATTTTATGACTTATCGGGCTTTGAAGAAATAGTAATATTACTGACAGAACTCATAGAGCGCTACCTGAAGTGGAAGAAACTCATTTCCAAAACTTTCATCACAAATTTCAGAGATAACAGTGCTGGTTATTGAGGGAACATGAAACTTTCTTTCGTGTTACTATAACTTCATAATTTCGCTTTAGATCGATCGTCTATCAAGGGAAAAGAAAGAGCTTTCTTCTCGACTAAAACTGAAAACTGAGAACACGGAGTTGTTGTCGTCAAGGATCAACGCCTTGAGAGATGAAATTAATGAGAAACAGGTTGAAGTGGCGAAGGCTCAGAAGGAAAAGAAGTTAGCCGAAGCGGCTCAAGAGAAGGTTAGTACAGAATTAACTTGAAAGCATACTTCTATTCGAAGCGTGCAAAGTGACTTTTCGATGCCCTTAGAAGCAAAAGGGCATTTTGATAGTAAAAACGATGATGAAGAAGGAAAGGGGAGGTTGTAGTGCATCATCTGAAAAAGAAATCAAAGTATTAGATAGATTTAGTTGAGTTGGGGAAAAAGTTAGATACATGTGCGGTCAGCTTGAGAAAGTGGTGCTTCTGCATCGCATGTTTAATGGAAGCGATAAACCATTCGTTCTCTCACACCACGGCACTCGTTTTGTATCCGTCCTTTGAGTGAAGGATCTTTTTTTTTCTTTGATTCTGAAAAAATGCATTGTAGATCCAAGAGGAGAACGTCAAACTGCGCAGCAATATCACCAGTTTACAAAATGAATACACGAAATTCCGAGCTGACGTTTCTTCTGAATTAAATGAAAAGAACGCAAGAATTGTTATGGTGAGTGAAGCGCTCAACATCGATACGGGCTTTTCTACAACTTTACTGCTACCCTAGGTGCATTGAATACATAGCTGCCAATTTGAAAAACGTAGCTTTTGATAGCAATGCTTTTAACACCATCATTCTAAGGTTGTTGGTCCTGATATCCTGAGTTATAGTTCGATTGTTGCAGTGATAGGGACGTGTTTCAGTTGCAAGAGCAAGTAAGAAGTAGCCAACACAAAATAATTGCCTTGGACACTGATCTGGGCATTGCCCAGAAAGATGTCGAGCGTTACAAAAATGCGATTTCCAACATGACGAAGGCCCAAGAAGCAGCGCATACCAGAGAAAAAGAGGTTTGGTTTATAGTTTCTTAGTTGTTGCAGTAATATCATACACGTTATTTCTCCAGGAAGGCCATTTGAGAAACAAGTTGAATGTCGCTTTGGAAGATCTGGAATCTATGAAGAGAGCAAAACAGGAAGCTGAGGAGAAATTAAGCAACAAAGAGAAGATGCTCAGAAAGGCGATGGACGAAATTACGAAATTGGAGCTGTGGGCATTCTTTTTGATTTTTACTTTTCTTTGATGATATGTTTCATATTAAGACTTGTTCTTTACATGGTAATTTTGAATATAGTGTTCTCAGGGCTTCTCAGTCGTCAGAGTGGCTCAGAGAAAAAGCGTGCATGACACGTCAAATTGAAGATCTTCAAGGAGAGGTATCTTTCATTTTCTAAACCGTCTTTTTAGTTCTACTGTTTCCCGTTGGACACTTCGAGGCTGAGTAGGTGGTCAGTTTAGCTTCGCGAAACAAAAGAGGCTCTTGAAGAGCTGCAAGCTTCGACAATGGTAAAGCGTGAGGAGCGGAAGAGAATGGCCGAAGAAGTTGCACGTGAGCAGTTAGAAAGGGTCAACGCAAGCAGGGCAGCGATCTCATCCAGTCTGCCCGAAGTGAGATTTGGCTGGTTTTTTTTTCATGTGATGCCAAGTAAATTCACCGTGTTCGTAAAAATATAAGTTGTTTTGTTTGTAGGGTTTATATGTATTCGTTTCCTTTGAATTACGCTTGATTAGATTCGATAGAAAGCCATGAATAACCTTTCTGCCCAATGCTGAACCAAGTTAAATTTCACCTACTCGTTGCTCTCTTCCCGGATGGTACACGTAATCTGAAACACCCAATATAACATGTCCTTTTCATGGCTGTTATCATGAACTTAAATAAAATACTCGCATGTTGAATGCGAATCTACTATATAATCATCATAACTTGTTAAATGCTAATTGGCTTGGTTGTGCTATACTGTTATTATTTCAGATCGCAAAATTGAAGCAGGATCTTGAAGATGTGAAGAGAGAACTGTCCGAGAGCAAGGAGAAGAATAGGAGATATAGAATGGTATCAATAGAATTTTATTTCCGTCTGATTAAAATACAGCAAAGAAGTTTTTTTTTTTTTGAAATTTTCAACAAAAATTTTTCCAGCAAAAGATTAACGGTATCCAGTACGTCGATGAATTGAAGGGAAAGATAGCGAAGATGGAGATCGATCTCAAGAAAACGAAAGGAGAGCTGACAGAGAAGAACGAAGAGTTGCAGAAGGTGCTGAATGATCCCCAAGTTTCATTTGTTAGTTTATAATTTGTGTCATCCAAATATGATGATTAAATTTCCCGAAGGTTCTTGATGTTCCCTATCGTGTAGAACGACAACCGCTTTATGTTTTTGGTACTTTGGTGATTTTCAGGCACTCAGGTCCAAAGCTCAGCTGGAGGCCATGATTAACGAAAAGGAAAACCAATCTGCAAAAGGATATTCGAAACCGTAAGTTATTCTAAGAAATTAGGCATTGAAAAGGCAGGCTTATTTGGTTTTCTCTATGTCTTGTATTTTCTATGACTTCTGTGTTCCCGATATGAATGGTGCAGTTTTTCACAAGTGTTCGTTTTGCTCCATGCTAAGAGGTGAATGTAGGGGAAATTACTCGATGTGACAAAGCTAAAATGCCAAGGCTTACAACTTAAAATGTTGCTCTTTCTGATGAAATACACGAAAATTTTCGTTTTAGGCGACTTTTTGATGACGAATTAATCAATTCAAACGTAAAGCTGAATTCAGCGGTGGATCAAAACTATTCTTGATTTTAGCACTGCAATGCGGCCCAAGGAACGGAATACTCTGTTGCATGAAGAACCGGAATGCAAACAGCAGTGAAGAAAAGCTTGCAAAGGTCGAGTTAAATGATTTTCTTTCGATGATCTCCAATCTTTGCTCATTTTTTATGAGTCATTTCTGTTGTGATAAATATGCATGTGAACTGACTGTAAAATATTATTGATTACCAAGGTGGCTTTGACTAACAGTAATTCAGCTTTAATTATAAATTGTAGTTACTTATTCTAATGTTTTGCGTTCATACTGTTTATACTACTAAAACGTCGATCTCGACTAAATCCGTTGTACTGCACTTAACTGTAATTTAATTATAGCACTCCAGAAAACGCCACAGTTTTAACTGATCTCTTGTTTTATTATTTCCTGTAAATATCTAATTAAACGAATAAAACATGTTTATATATCTGCTCTAAGTCAGAGTGATTTAGACCTTTGGGGGCAGTTTTTGCTGTTGTTATTCGGAAGTATTACACTTGTCTTAACTTACTGTGACTGACAGCTCATCCTTTTTTGCTTCTAACCTGGCTAGAATCCAGTAATACGCATCACGAGAAAAAACGTTTCTGGACCAATTCGTTATGGACGCGGTATTTGGGGTCCTAATGGGGCATGAATACTGAATTAGCTAAGGGAATGAGTTCCAGAAACAAAAGGATGTGCAATTCCGACAAGTGGTAGCAATTAACTACTTGAGGGCTGAAAGTCTCAACTTGGGGAAACGGGGAGGGTGCAGATATCGAACAGGTTTTGATCTAGATATATACGGATTTGAAAGGGTAGCGATTAAAATTTTCCTATTAGTTTGCATTTTCCACTCTGCTAAGTCCATAGGTTATACTAGGGGGACCGGCTGGTTGCCGTGTCCTACAGATACCCTCTCAAGCATGCAATCATTCGAACCGTCTACCTTACCAAGTTGATATTGCTCCAACTCAGTACTAGCCAGAAGTCATCAGAGAGCGCGGTTTCACCGCAGAAAGCCATTGTGGGAACAGATTCCCAATTCTGGAATCTCCCACGCTCAAGATTCGAATAAGTATATTCTCAACCCCGTTCGAAAGTTTCCACTAGGGGCCATATTACCCACAATGATAAGTGAAGTAATGGAATACTCATTTCTTTCCGATGCAACTAGGCGGCCGCTCATAGTGCCGAAAGAGTGGGTTCCAACGTTCTACAGAACCACGGCTTCCCTTCTTCTGTCTGGATGGTTCAAAATAAGCTGCACAGGATTATGATAATGCAAACTTTGTGGTACAACTTAGAATACCTAAACCAGCAGCAGTAAATTTACGCCTCCAAAGCACGTGTCGTGATTGCGGATAAAGTAGCTATATCGCGTCAGCTGTTGTTTATGTAATTTTCAATTGAGATGAATACCTACAAATTTCCTCAAAGCATGACTCGCCCTGGAGCATGGGCGAAAGTGTGGACCAATTTTGTAAAATACTTGAAAAAGGATTGGTCTACGAAGGTAAGATTCCCAGTTTCACTTCTGATCATGATTTTATTTCATAGTGTTTTGACATTTTTCAAACATATTATGCTGCTTATTTGACACTCCAAAGTAATATCTACAACTTTGATCAGTTAGCATGTTTTCATCAGTGCGAATCCAAAATTTTTCTTCCAGACCTATGTTGCGGAAGATTCGGCAGGTCATCGCTATTACGAAATAAGGAATACTAGACAAAATGTGACACGGTATGTTTTACTGTTCTTTACAGTTCTTTACAACCTTGTCATTTCAAATGAATTTTACTCTGCTGAGTTACGGGGAAGCCTTATTTGATTTTTTTCTGCAAAATTGGCATTGCATCTGGTAAACTTGCAATTGGTGGCGTACACTAATTTGATCTTGCTGTGCTCCGCATTGCCTGGCTCTCTGAGCTAGCTGTTCATCTAGATGATGCATTTTATCACTACTTACCATTGTCACCTTTCTTTCCGTTGATCATCGATTTCTTCGAGCGGGCGCCAGTAACCCCTTCATCCGTCCCTGTCGCGAGCCCGAGTGGTTTTATAAGTAGAGCTCAGAAAATAGGAACACAGTCCATGTAAATAATATATACCCTATCTGTATGAAATACCTCGAAAGACTGTGACCCCGTGGAATCAGATTTAAACCCCATTGAGACTATGTTAGTGTTCTGTTGAGAAGCGTAGCTTGATGACTGGAAGGGTTTTTTGTAGAGGTGTGGGTCTACAAATTTGCTTCCTAGGCTCACAGTGAATTTTTAGAACGATCTTAACTTTTGTTGAATCGATGCTGTTTGGAACTTGTCTCTACTTTTTCATTTGCAATGCTTATTTTAGTGGTTATGATCCACCGCCTAACGCACCAATGTCTCAACCGAGCTTAGAATGGCAATCCTGGTTGAAAGGCACTAGACGCTTTCCTCCTAGCGAAGAAGAGCTACAACTGAATCAAATGAGGCAACAGGTTTGTAAAGCTGCAGTGTTCCCAAGGGAACTATTCAGTTCCTTGTCCTCATATAATCCTTTTCAACAATTGTCCGGGTGAAATCCATTCGAGCTTAGTTTGCGGAACATCGTCATTCACTTAAATCTGTTTCTTGTGTTCGAAGAATATAAATTGCAGAAGAAGACAGAAGACTACTAATTGAAGTCTTGCTTTGTGGGATTCTTTGCTTTTGATGGTTTCCCAACAACGGCCGCTGAAATACACTTTGCGTTAGATGTATATCTAGAAGAGAACAGATATAGTTGTAGTGGTGGTCTAGATGAAGTTCAGTTAAATGCTCAAACCTTTTGTGATGTGTTGTGTAGCGTTGTACGGACAGATCTCCGATCGAAGAGATAGATCTCTATTAATGAATTCGAGCAGTGCTTACCGTAGAGTTTCTTCTAACAAGTGCCTCTTTTTTTGGACAGATGTATTTGTTCATGTACTCAAGATTAAATATTCCAATAATGTTTTGTTATTAGATGTTGTGAAGTTCGGTTCCATTTGCAGGCACAGTTAGAACAAAATGCGTCAACAGAGCAGCGAGCTCCCCAAGTGGCCATAAGTGGTGGTAATGAACCGAAGGATAAGCCACAACAATTTCCACGTCGTGATGATCTGGAATCGGCTCCTGGAGCAAAGAAAAGCTACTGACTCAACTTTGCTTTTGTAGCCTGCTATCTGAAGCTAGGTTAGTGGTCATTGGTGATCTAGTGTCTTTGATAGTTATCTTAAGCCAGTAAGTAGTTATTTGTAGACTAGTGTCCTTCATACTTGTGTGTTACGATATGTCATTTGTATGTTGACTCCTTAGGATGAATATTTCATCCATGATTGTTCCGATTAGCGTTTACTCGTTTTTTTGGATTGCGCTTCTTCATAAGTTCACATTGATTGTACAGCACTATCACGAGTTTTGAGTTCAAAGGAATACTTAGTGTTTTGTTGACGTCTCCTGACTTAAACATATTCTAAATAAACGTTCAAGGCAGCAGCAATAGCACCAACGATGTTTTTTCTCTAGATTTCTTTGTTCAGCAGTTCTGTATTATGCTTAAGACGTCAGGCTATCCGCTGCCTGAGAGCAGTTGTCTGTATCGATATGCTAATAAATTCGTCCTGTAAATGCACAGCTTTTATTTCAGTTTCTTTTTGGGCACGATTGTTTTGTTTGATCCATCGTAAAATGTCACAAGCATACTGAACAGTGCGGTTCCTCCACAGCTGATTCAGGATTCGATATGAGTTTTCATTTTTTCACAACTTCAACGATTTTTATTAATAACTGGTTACATGACGGGGGAGGGGCAGCTCTAGAACTGTTGTTGGACTTTAGATGACTACCAGTGATGTGGCTGTACTCAGCGGACATGATCATAGCTGCTCATATCTTCGTGAAAGAAGGTTGGTAGAAACAGCCTTCGTCATTACTTACTTTAGTTTGATGTTACTTTCATACTTCTTTGAACACTTGACGAATACGTTTTTGATGGCTAGGACAGTAATCCGTATTCTTTTCAAACACAAGAGGTGTCCACCAAGTGTATCGCATTTGAGGTTGGAAGATCTGAGGACTCACCCAAGGTTTACGAATTACCCTGAAGTACTGAAGGACTTTAATCGAACCAATGAATAGGTATCCATCTCTTTTCGAGCATCGCTCAGATTGAAAGGAGTCGCAAGTTGTGAACAGTATCCGAGCAATATCTTACAGTGAATTCTATCCAATTGCAAACATAAGGCCAAAGGTTCTAGAGCTAGTAAAAAGCTTCAGCGTTGGATATACATGGTTTTGTTAAGCCCAAATTCACTATACACCACTTCGCGAGGAGTGTGATGACAAGAAAGCGAGGCTAATATTTGCTCCTCCGTCACAACAGTTTCCATCCTTTCGATTCTCGCCTTACCGAAGTTGTTCAAAAACTTATTCTATGCCCAAATGCTTATCATGAGCTTTCACGTCTCGACAGGACGTGATATGATATGAACCTCATATAAAAGGGTATAGACCATTCGAAATGATTCTCTCTGCAACCATGAGGTACTTGCCGATCCTACTCAACTTCGCCATACTCCAAGCCTTGACCCAAGACGAGATCCACACATATAGTAATGAAGAACTAGAGATGGAAACTTTAGCAGAGGAACCAACCAGTGACGAGGCGAATGAGGACGACATGTTATTCGAGGAGGAAGTGGTCACTGCCGAAGAATGGAAGGACGATAGGCCTTCATATATCTCATATGCGGACGCAGAGAAGATGGCAGAGGTCAGTACACTTTTCTTTTATGTTGTGGGGCCTGTAAGAAATAGGAAAGAGCGGGGTGAAGGACAGCCCATGTATAAAAAAAATAAGTTTTGAGGACTTTGTTTTTGACTTCGATCAATCCCACATCGTAGGATGCACCTCCGCACTCAACTTCCATTCAGAATAGTAGAGACGCTTTGAATGCGTATGTGACCTATATAATTGCTATTTGCTCTGGAGCCAGCCTTTGAAGAAAATGGGTGCTACTATCCTCCCCGACGAGACGGCAGCCAACCAACCGATTTTTGAGGGTCGAAAGCATGAGTGACTCTAATGGGTATCAACACGAGATTCATTCTCAGACCGGTGTAGGTGAAAGTAGGCCGTTACACCACCTCCTCCCGGTGAGGATAAAGTACCAACTGAGTATATCTTGAAGTGAACGGACATGTTGAGCATGCATGATAGTACGATCAGGAGGTTGCGCAGTCCACTATCGAATCGCTCAAGCTGTTGGCACAATTCCAGAAGTTGTTACTTTGAATACACTCATTCTGCCATCCAGGACAAGATGTTTACTGCCTCAGCACGACTGAGTTTTCTCAAAATTTCAGGATAAGCTCTATTTTATGATCGCTGCTGTGGACAAAAAAGGAGGAATGTCTCAAAATTTTGTGAAATATCTACCGGATCTAAATAAAGAACTAACAAAGCTCAATGAAACTCTTCAGATCTATCCTGTGAGTTTGGAATGGAATATTCTGAAAGCATATGCTGCAGCTATTAATCAGGCACATAGTGCTGCTGTACGTCATGTACAATAGCTCTTTTTCCTTATAGAGGATGGAGACAAGTGGTACGTTTCTAGAGGAACACATGGTCTTCAAATCTAGAGAGTCCCAGCTGTACAGTAAACTTTGGGTTGTTTTGGACCCAACTCGCGGAGATCCCAAGATCTCAGTATTTCGCGTGCAAACAAAAGGCGAATAAAAAAGATGGGAGGGTCACAATTGGAGGTACCCGAGGTTTCAAACTAAGCCAAAATCTTCGTATCAAAACACAGAGAGAATTTAAAAAGATGGAATATTAGCGAAGTGTCGATCGGAAATCCCAAACAAGTGGTCCTAATACTACTGTACAACCAACGGTTGTGAGTGTTTGTGCTCCAAGCTTGATCTCGAGCCATTTCATGCAGCAGAATCAGTTGCCAAAGCCCGCTTTTTGACCATCTGGTCCTTGATAGCTGATTCAGTTCCACGAAGTTGATGTGAGTTATAGGGCAGATTACTTTTTGACGTTTATATTTAGATGGACGTCCACGATCCGCAAAACTATAAGTTATCCCAACATCGAATCGTGGCGATACCCAGTGTCCTCCTATTTTTGGGCGATATGGAGCCAATCGTACATTATTCGAATCGTACAGCGACTGATATTACAAGATTTTATCAGGTTCACTTTCCTCCCTTATTCACTTTCTTATATGGTTTTTACTTTCGGCCGTACCTGTTATCCGTCGTGTGCCTCCAAGGTCCGTAGACTTGAAAAATGACCTAATGCGGTGTATTCGATAAAAGCCTTCCCAATGCTGAGTACCGCCTTCAGCAACCCAGAGAAAACACTTCTCCGATCAATACTGAATGATCGATATCAATCGATATTACCGTACAAAATCCCCTGTTCCACTCTTTATATTCAATTCGGTGATCAGCCATTTTCAGGCGGTGCTCGCAACTACGATTCAGATGATTGAAACCAATCAAAGCCTATCCGATTTCAAAGTGCGTTGCAGATCTTAGCAAAGTGTACTTGAATCCTTCGTTTGCTATGTTATTGCTACCTACAGGATTCAGCGTATGCCACTGTTTTATTCGTGGCCAGAGAAGATCGAGAATTGGACGCTATCTTAACCTTAGCAAGACGATTTTTAAATGTCAAATTTGGATATGTCAGGAATGGGTGAGCAGTTATCAGTAACTCCTAATAGAAAATACATAGAAATGTAAAAAAAAANAAAAAAAAACAAGCTCCCAGTGAGCTTGAAGGGACCAAGTGAACAACTAAAATTACGTATGTACCCAGATCAACCTTTTTGACACAGGAGAAGCATGTTTATGAGTGAAGAGCTCGAGAAAAATCGAGCGGAACTTTCTTTTTTTTGATCTTTCACCATTCGTCTATTGTTTCTGTCCGTGTTAGTTAAAGAACGTTGAAATTGCGTAGACACCTGAAGTTAACAGAAAATTGCATGCTCAACATTCGCTCCTGAAACCTCCCAATCCATTATTTGACGTTTTCCATTACTAAATTAATTACAGGTCTGGCATTGTAGAAGAGCATTTGCCTACACGTGTTCATGTGTTTCGTAAAGGAAACGAGCCAAGATGGTTCCCAACTGATACGTCCATTCACGAAATAGAGCACTTCATCAGGGTTTGTTTTATCGTTGTCTATCTACCCACGACGATTCAGTACTCAGTTTCGAATGAAACATTTTTTGATCGCTATTTTCCTCTAGATGGAAACGCATCAGCCCATCTTTCGATTCCCTATGGATGCCATCAGCTTATTGCCAACAGTTGACGAGCAAGCTTTCCTACTGTATGTGCATAATTCGGAGGAACTTTTGAGTAAGAACAATAGCTATCTTCGAATTTGAGACTTGCTAAAGTTCACTACAAAAATTACTCTCATAAGTTTCTAGAGACCTCTGTAACCACGATGGCCCCAATACCTATAACCAGTCACAACTTCCTCCTAATTAGTGGAACACTTGGAGGACTTGCTGTACGATGGTACAGTCGTGTGGGGTGGGCGGGATATCCATGAGTAGAAAAAGGCTGACACGTTCACGATGGAGGTCCGATTTTACAATGACCAAATGGAAATAAAATGCGGTTTAAGAAAAACTACAAGGAACATGTTGGCATTTACAACGTAAAGATATGTCAAGAGACACATCCCGACCTCTTCACATTTGGGACCCATGGGAAAAGGTCTCATGCAAGCCTGCGCTGTGGTCAGGAGGTGTCATTTATAGTACGACACCGGCAGAATAACGCTGGTAGTATGAATGCGCCCAGGACTCGTCGTAGTCTGGCGCGAAAGCTGAGACTTCTTGCCGAGAATTATTTTGGAAGCCTGATCACCGTCCTGAACTTTCTTTTTCACTTAGTCTAATCACTGGCCTAGCCAACTGCGCTACTTATAACTACTCAAGTAGCAGTGTGCCATTGCAGTATTTGCCCCACTCACTATCCCCGTGCTCTTGCCCAAGACTTTTTCGACTCATCATTCATCATTCAAAAACCCTAATCGAGGCATTACCTTTGCCGAAAACGGGTTTTTCTTTAGAAAATGAGAAGTGGTTGGAAGAGATTGGGAACGAGTATCGTGGAAAACTCATATTGTTTTTGTGTAACCCTGAAGATATTCATATGGAGGTTCAGTCTGAAGATTACTTGGACATCAGGCGCGATGGTTACCCACATGTGCGTTTGGCCATAAAACATTCCTCTGCGGTTTACAGGTAAAAGTAGTTACAAGTATGCTAGGTGAGAATGTAATTTTTAGTCGTGATTTTAGATTAGAAGATAGCTTCAGTGAAGAAGTCAACAAAACGACTGTGACCGCTTTTTTAACGGCTTTTGAAGAAGGAAAGCTGAAGCCGTATGTTCATCCGCGGTTGTATCAGCGTAGGCAAGAAAGACGAGATGCACCGTTGAAAACTTTGAGCACTAGTAATTACCAAAAGGTAGGTGGGACTTGATGTATGGTACGCGAGTCATGAAGTGTTCTAAACAATTGGACGTGCTTAATCGTCTTTTTTGCTTCTTTTATGCAATGTTACATGTTTCAGGTAGTAATGGATGATTCAATGTATGTGCTCGTACTTCTTTATACTGCCCGCCAATCCGACCTTATCCCATTATTAGAAAGAATAGCCGAACACTACAAGAATTCCATGAGTATTCTTATTGCAAAAATGGATATAGGAAGCAATCCTCTCCCAATTGAATTTCAACCAGTCGGGAAAGTCCCTTCACTCCGATTATATGAGGTGAAGAATATTTTGTATTTTTAAAAAAGAGGTTACAACGGAAAAACGCAAGAATATTAGACCCAAACCTCGATCAAAGTTGGGACATCCACTAGAACAACAGTGTAGGGTAGAATAAGAGGAATAGAGTGGAAATGTAGTTGGGGCAGGGAGGGGGGGGGGGGGGGGGGGGGGGGGGGGGGTGCCAGGCCCTTTCGGACTCTGCTCTCTTCATTTCTTACCCCATCTAATCATCTCACCCATCCAGGAGCTCCTCCCCTTCCAAAAGTTAGGGAAGAAGCTCCGGGGTGGGTGAACCAGTTGGATGTTCAATACTTACCCCATCCCAACTTTTTGCACGAGATAATCATCTCTCCCACCAAGGGCGCTGGCACCACCAACTACATTTTCACCAAGGAGTGGAAGATGACTGCTTTTAGCCTCTCATCGAATTAGATCCAAAAGCAAGGTAGTTGCCACGATAACGGAATAGATGTCGCGCGCAAACATTTGGCAATTTCCCAGGGTGCAATTTGGGTGCGAGTTAATACTAGAATATATGACAGCAGCAATTTGAGCAGAAACAAAAATTCAGAACGGTCATTTGGCTCCTACAGTAACCCAGCTGTAAGTACTGATTGGAACGAATATTCACGGTCACCTCCACGGTTACCCACGGGTGTGTTGCGATTCGTGCGATNCCCCAATGATAGGCGCAGGAGTTGTTTGAATCATCGCGAATTTCGCCGCGCAATATGCCGCGCGCACCCGGAATCGCACGAATCGCACGTCCCCCGTTACCCACCACCCATCTGTATCTGTTCTTGTCCAAAGTTCCTTTTAGATATGCTGTATTTGGGACGGGTAGAGATATGTTGTCTTCAAATAGAGATAATGTTGTGAAAAGAAATGATTACGTGACATTCTACGTCCATAGCATTTACTTCACCGTAATTTCGTTGTAAGACCAGAAAGAAACTTAAGAATTTTCGTTACTGTGGGGAAAAAATTGTTTTTTCATGTACGTTTTCGTCCACCGTTCTAGAGGTGTTACATAATTGTAGAGCTACACAAATATCGAAAGATCATACGACAATGATACGATAACCGAGGAAGGAATCATCAATTTCATTGAAGAAATTACCGGTATTACTCCGAATCATGAAGAAGAGCCAAAAGAAACTGCGACAGAATCCAAGCCGATCATTTCGGATATTGAACCGCAGAATCACGAAGAGCTGTAGACACGAAAAAGGAGAAAAGTAGCTAATACCATACAAATTTGAACTACTTTAGGCTGACGTTGGCATTTACTGATCGTTTAAGCTCTGCTGCGCATGAAAATGGGTAAATTCGGCGGGTAGTGTGCAATGAGCGATATTCAGTATGTGCTTTAACACACGTCATTTACAGTAAAGTTCAGAGCTCTGACCTAAGTCCTAGAGACAGTAATGTGCCTGGCGCGTACTAGGGACTGGCACGGCAGCAGGTTGCCTCGGCCGCAGGCTTCCACGCGGCGAACTGCGCGACCACGTCCACCGTTTGTCATTGGGGCGCCATTTTGCGATAGAGCGCCGCCGTTTGTCCTTGCGTTTTAGTTGTCGTCATTGTACATTCACTTGATTTCCTTTGCATTCCCCGATATTTCGTTACACTTTTCCGAAAATATTTGTTTTGTCCTTTGTAAAGCCGAGTTTTGTCCTTTGTAAAGCCTGGTCGTGTTGTGTGATGGCTTAGACTGTATACCTAATGGTTTACTATAGTAGAACTTTTTT
>UZAF01017122.1:14835-42475 GCA_900617895.1 Haemonchus placei | reverse complement strand
AACCGTTACGAGTCGAGCTTATCAAGGAGTTCAAGCACAGCTAGCACCATTTCTTTCCCTTTTGGATTAGACAGTAAGACTAATCGACGTTCAAGCCAGTGCATACACTCTGCCAGAATACCGATAGCAATGAGCTCCCACTGGTAGGATGAAGGTCTCGGTTGGCGCGGGTGGGTTCTGAGAGCTTCTAAAAGTATTTGCGCTAACTCCGCTGAGTGAAAAGCGGAAAACCATCTGATAACTGCTTTCGATTCAAAGCAATATCCCGGGCTGACATTCAGCTTAGCTTTTTTGTTGNGGAGTTCAAGCACAGCTAGCACCATTTCTTTCCCTTTTGGATTAGACAGTAAGACTAATCGACGTTCAAGCCAGTGCATACACTCTGCGGGAAGACCGATAGCAATGAGCTCCCACTGGCAGGATGAAGGTCTCGGTTGGCTCGGGTGGGTTCTGAGAGCTTCTAAAAGTATTTGCGCTAACTCCGCTGAGTGGAAACCGGAAAACCATCTGATAACTGCTTCCGAGCTTCAAAGCAATGTCGTGGGCTTACATTCAGCTTAGTTTTTTGTTGTGATCATGGTACTCGACAGCAACTAATGTTTCTATAAAAAAGCAAATGTTGTGGAACCACGTTAATTTGAAATTCCATTGCTTCTCGTGAAATTAGCGTAAAAAGGAGGGTTCTCGTGAAATTTGCGTAAAAAGGAGAGAAGACATGAAAAAAGTGATACATTTTTGATGGACAACGTGATAGACTGTTGCTGCACTCAAAAAAATTGCACTGAAATCTATCCTTGAAACGGGAACAAGATGAAAGTGTCAAAGCTAACTACTTGATGGAATCGCTGTCATATCTTCAAATCTCATTAATCATTTAGGCTTTGATATTATCTAAATCTAGGAACAGAAACTTTCAGAAGTTGACCTTGTCGCTTTGCTGAACCCGCTCGCCAAAACCAGTGAAATAACTTGGCAAACCCCATCGCGATTTATTATACAACAAGCGTTATTTCACTGCTTTCATGGTCAAGAAAAAAAAAACTCGAGGAAAGGCGGGCGATTCTTCCTAACGACACATTTGCCGTCCTTCAGTGCCTGACACCTTTTTTCAAGCCTCAAGTAAATGTTTATGAGGTGATTCTATACACACAGCATTCAAAGAGGGCCTTGTACGACACGGTTATTGCTCACCATACATACCCACCTGGAGAGAATCGCCGAAGAAAAAATTTATAACGCTTTTGTTTCGAAGGTGGTTTTGGGGTAGGAGCCGAAGTTTTCGTGCTCCTGAACGATGACAACAGTTAACGTATCTTCAAGCCATGAGTTTTACAATCAGCTGAGCGCGCACGTTCAGTTACTTCATCTCCAGCTCATACATATGTAAGGTGGCCGCGCCACTTGTCAGTACGCAGCTTCTGACTCGAATTGTGGGTATCAAATCGCGATTACATGATTTCAAGATTGGATCCGTCACATGCTTAGTTAAGACTGCAGCAGGTAAGGTAAGCCCTTTCACACTCTCTGCTTTGTAGAGCAGCTCTTGTCAGAGTAATTAAGCGATATGGTAGGACCTCTGCCCATTACGTAAGACTGCAATTTGTTTATTCATTTAGACGCACTTATTACCAAAAGTGATTTTGGAGCTTCTGCAAGCCTCTGGCGTGGTGCGAACACCACTCTGCATCAATAAAGGCCTAACCCAAGCCCGTCTCAAACATCATCAATACCTATGTAATTCAAGAGGATGGATTTTTGCTGTGACTGATGGATGCACAAGAATGATTACTTCAAATATCTGAGACCAGGGGACTAGCACGCGCTTAGAAACGCAAAAACGAATTAGACTCAGAAAAATGGTGGTAAAGTCTGTCAAGTTGGTTAGGCTGTAAGGAAAGTTCCAGTGATCTCCGGAAAGGGTTTTTTAATTCATCTGCACATCATTTTGGGCGAATTGTCTCGTCTCTATGAGCAGACAACTGTGTGCAAAAAAGTGATAAGTAGTGATAAAACTGTCACATTGATAAATCTCTGCCTGACCACTTCCAGAAGGATGGGTTTCCGAACAGCACATACTTTTATGCGTTTTTACTATGAGACTTCGAATTTGGCTAATGAATAGCAACATTCAGCCACTGCAGAGGTGCTGCATTTGGGAACAGCACTTTGAACTTCAAACTCACTGAAGAATATCTGAACAAGATGGAGCTCAATTGCTTCCATGTCAATGTCTTCAATCGCAAAAAGTTCATTCGAACAGGACCTTTACCTGGATTCTATGGAGAATGATCTCGTCAGATCGACAAGTGAGCTGACGTAAAGTCCAGTGTAATGGTTTCACCCCTAACACCGATCCCCATTCTCTGGGGCAAGGTGTACAAACAAATTAGCGCAGTTAGTACCCCATGACCTAAGTGAACGTGATCACCTGCGACGTGCAGAAATGACTAGGAGTTACTCTTGCGCATACCGACGAGCGATCGACTAAAGTCCATCATTTCGGTTAGGAAGAAGAAGTGGTGTTTAAACGCCATCATTAAACGCCATTGACATTGGGTTGACAAGGGTAAGCAATCTGAATAGTCGAAGGCCAGTCCCGTTTTGATGTTGACAGCTACGAGATGTGCCTGGTGAGATTGCCATTCAATTTTCCTCACGACCATTTTGTACTTCCATCAACTAAATGGATGAGTCGTGAAAATCGCACTCAAGCAAACGAATGGCAGCACGATTCAATGATTGCAAAACAATATCCATTCCCACACTGCTATGGTAATTGGCCAGAAGCGTGTCGACTTTACATGGGAAGTTCTGCTTAGAAGTTCTGTCACATCCACTCAACAGCCTGGACCTTACACCGGCAGATTACCGTGCTCTGTCGACGCTATCTTACGCCAATAATAATAACTCTATAATAAATATGACGTGGACACTGACTGTGGATATTTTTTTCGAATTAGAGCGAAGACAGCCCCATAGGGAACCTCTTGTGACGATGGGCTTTCCCTTCAGTGTTCAAAATGTTCCATACTTTCTACGCCTTTAAGAAAAAGGTTTTGAGCTATAGTTCAAAAGCTCTCTTCTTGGAGATCTGTTGGGAGTATGGAAACCACAGTCCCTAGGGGAAATGGACAAGAAAAATTGAGCCCACTCAGAAACTCCACAACAGATTTGCCCAGAAAAAGCTACCGGGAAATGAGTCCCACATAGGATAACAGGACAGTAACATTGCGACAATGAAGAGGTGCTTAGAAACCGTACAGTAGGGGCCTGAACGTGGACGGAAACTCCCTATTCCATCAGAACGGCCTTCGTGTGGACATGTTACCGCTGCTTATATACTTTGAGGTCCAGCAAAGAGAGATGTGATAAGATCGAAGCTGGAGCAGTTTATATAACATAAACAGGGGGAAACCGTTGATTAGTCGGATGAAGTGCGACTATAGATAAGAAGATCTCACCCAAAGACAAATTCTCCTCATTCTTCCCAAACTACAGCTGAAAAACAAGGATTCTATGTCCGCCAGAACGATCTTGAGATGCCGGAAAATTAATTTCTTAAAATTTTCGTTAACTTCACTTGAAAAAGTTTACCAGAACATCGCGAAAACCTCTTACCGTAACCTGCTAAGAATCATTGACTCCGTTATAGCAAACTATATTATATAGTTTGCTTCTGAGATTTCTAAGATTCCGCCTAAAGGCAAAGTTTCTATTCCTCGACGGCCGGTAAGCCTCACCGTTTTTGCTAATAAAAATTGAACAAGACGACCCATCAAATTACCAAAACGCTTTTTGTAAAAGAATATTGACGTCTGCCAGCGCTTTCTGCCATCCGCCTTCAACACAATGCCCAGCAAACGCTAGTAATTGTGGGAACTTCGATTCGGCTCATACGGGCTCTTTTCGAAGACAAACTGGAACCTGAACAGTTCACTGTCTGCACCAAAACGATAAAACTTCGCATCAAATTACCAGGATATCATCATCGCTGTAGGTCATTCAATAGTAAAAACAAAATAATAAGTGTGTCCACCTAATCGAATTAGAAATAAAAGACCTATAAATATTACATTACACGAATAAACATTTAAAAAACTGAAGGGAGCTTCGAATCATTACACACCATTACTATTGACCACATGTAATCTCTCATTATAAATATGATTTGTTGTAAGAGTAGGCAGTAACAAACCAACATGACTTCCAGCGGTGTTGTTCAGCGACTGTCGCTCCCAACCTTCTGCATAGGCTGTAATTTTTATAGCTTCCTTTGATGATGCCATAATTCCAAATAATGAAAACGTGGAACTCCAACGGATTCATTGGAACAGGTCTCTAATCATTTCCTTTCTATACCGCCGCCTTACTTCTGATGTGTCCTCGGCGATCGTGACTCGGGGATCAAAAATTCTTCATAAGTATTCTTAAGGCCTTGAATAGCAGTTGTTGTAGAATAAGCACCACAACAACCGAAAAGTTGCCAATACCACTAACTAATGCATCGGCAACAGCACAGAAGCTATAGAAGAATCATATAATTCCGGGACGCTTTGCGAGATATCACTTTGCCAAAAAGCTGTCCCTTCGAGAAGGTAGATGTAATGAGAAGTAAAGATGAAGGGTAAAGTCTTGCGATCTTAATCAATCCCGTCCTAAGCGTCCCTGCACTCGGCTGGTGGTGGAGGCATTTTGAAGGCGTACGTGCATACAGTGACCTTAGGTGACCAACTAATGTACGAATCAGCGCTCTTGTTCTTCCAGATGAGTCTGACCCCCATTTCCCTTAGTTGAAACGGGGAGATTAGATTCGGGACTCGATCCCAGACCATGCATGTGACGCTGCGCCCGTGTCACTACACCACCTTTGTCCAAAGGTAAAGAGACGGGGCATCTGAAATAGTGACACTACTTTTGCGGTGAATGTACTGGTTGAGTAAAAAGTCTTAATCGGTTTTTCATCTTCACTTTGAAAAGTCTTATTTTCATCGAAAGAGGATCTCAACTAGTAATATAGTCTCCATCGCTGTCCCCAACATATGTAGAACGATTCGACAGTCTCTTGATTCCTTAAGCTCAGAACGGCGGCGGCCGCGATCCGAAAAAGTTGGAAGTCTCAGTTTTGAGTTCCGAGCAATTATCAAAATTTCTCTCGCGAAGGTGATATTTCAGGGCAAGAAATAAATAGTAATCAGACGAAGCGAGACCCGGCGAATAAGGAGAATGGGGCAGCACTCCCCTTAAAAGTTCGGCAATTTTCTGACGAAACAGTTTCGCAACATGCGGTCGAGAGCTGTCGTGAAGAAGGCAAACATTTCCCCGCTGCGGATGCATCCTTCGAATAGCGTCGGCCAAACTCTGTAGCTGAGAAGCGTAAGTCTCTATGGTTACGGTGGAACCGTCAGTAAGTTGACCAAAGTTGGGATTCCCTGAGAGTCCCACCGACGACACAGTAAAACCTTCCTCGGACGTGGTCCACTTCTCTGCCTGTCTTGAAGGTGTTTCGTCATGAGGCACCCGTAGGTTCAGATACGATGACTCTTCTGGATGCACCACAGATATTTGCGACAGCCGTCGGTGGATTATGCTCTTATAGTAATTCGTAATAGGCGATAGCTCACCGACAGCTTCGGACGACAGTTGAAGGTTGAAGTCGTATTTGCGAAGTACTTACAATGCTTATATATTCCCCCAAACGTACAGGTTAGGAATCGGTAACCCATACCATACCCTTACGAAGTCCTTCCGAGCGGTCCTACGGAAGAATCTGAAAAGAGATGGAGTCGATCAAAACTTTTTACTCAACCTAATATTAGCGATTTTCAGCACTATACTTACCGGGTTACAGCACAGTAAGCTTCTCAAAGCTAGGACTACATGGCTAGTTCTGTATGAAATTTCCTGGGTTCATTGCTTACTTCTTGCAATTTTCCTACTGACTCCTTATGGAATTACTTCCTATTTAAGCTCATCTGAATCTTTCAGTCATTATTAATATACACTTCAATCCATTATATTAGATCCGTCATCAATCTAATCTGCATGTTTGGGTATCTACGTGAGTTTTCATCTGGAATCGTCGATGGACGGATTCATAACGCTAACGCTGATGGAGTGAGTTCCAGAAGAAAAACGATTACCAGCTCGGATTTCTAAGTTTGTGACGGGTAGAAAACAGTATTTACTGTGGCGGACAAGATTTCAGAAAGGAAAAAAACAAGAATTTTTCTGAGCTGTGACCGCCACTTCGAGCTAGCAAGGAGTCACGACAGGCTCTTTACCAAGAAGCAGCTACCACGTTCCAATTGCTCACAAAAAACCAATCGGGGACGCCTAAGATAGCGCTCGCTTTCGTTTGAATAACAATGGGAAATGAAAGGCGAAAGGTGCAAAGAATGGCTAATGATGCTGCGCTTTGGAAGGGGCACGTTCAGATACATGTGAGGTCGCTGAAGACTCCTTTTTTCACAACTATTTTCAATATCTCTCCCAGAAAAAAAACGAACACAACCCGCCTACCACTTCACCAACCCCCTGCGGCGCTTCACATGCCCTCTCAATTCCGCTTCCCTTTCCTGCTGGATCTATGGCTTTACAAAAAAAACCGAACGTTAAGAAGATGAGGGAAAAACGCACTTTAAGAAAGCGGGAAGTAGATGTGGCTCACAGCCCAATCCCATAAGGGGCGTAATCCTATAAGCCGATAGCATTACCTCACAGTCGTTCACTAAAATCCTGTGTTTCTCACTTATGCAGCGAACGACCGTAAATGTGAGTGTGACTCGACACTCCACGATTCTGTTACAGTGCAGCCATTCCAGCCATATATTTTCCAGATACCATCAAATTCTCGCACAGCCATGATATCTTTCCCGAAACCCTCTCCTAGCATTCACGATGTACAACAAGAACAGAGTATCTTTGAAATCGACAACGTGGGAGGATAGTGCTGTTGGTTCCAGGCTTATATTACAGCGGTCACATGCCTATCGTAGTGACAAGTCGTACGACTGGTATAGTGAAGCGAAAAATGTGTAGGACACCAACAATGAAGAAAAATCCGTTGCCCTTGAAATGATGGTTCCAGTGACGTGCTCCATTGCTCTTGTCACATTGAGGAAAACCCGTTTCACACAGCCTCAAATAAGGCCGAACCCTGTGCTACCTGTTCAATTTTTTCCGTTGAGCCTAATTCAAACACCCAATTCTACCGTTGTTCTTTTTAGCCGACTTTAACGACACACTTGTGCCATTTGACATAACGACATTAGAACAGATTTCCGCCACGCTGTTAGACAATATTGCTTTCTCACCACGAAAAAAACACTCAAGGCCATCTTCCACTATAGAAAAAGGGCATTTTGTACGAGTACAACAAGAACAGCATCGCTTAGCGAAACTTTCACCAACATGTCAAAATCTACAGTTTCGGTGATAGCCATGGTGTAGACGATTTGGTTCAAACTGAAAGTGGAGGTGCTAATTAGTACACTACGTCAACGACGTAAGCAAAGAAACCACTAGAAACCTGTTTCACCGTTACCAATAAGCCCCAACGTTTCACTCCCGCTGTTGAAATCAAGAACGTAAAATAACAATGAAACTAGCGTGAAGAAACAAAGCATCAGATGGATAGTATGAACGAAATCTCGACTAAGAATTTCACCCAAAACCAAAAATTGTCGCCTGTTTTCAATAATAATCACACCCTTTCTTCTCCTACTCATGTCCTGGAATATGTGATGCTAAGGACTCTTCACAATCCATGAATCCTGCCAATTTCAATGGCCACTACAAGTAGTGGACCACTGAAATTGGCATGTTTCAAAAGTTATGGAGAGTCATTAGTGACCTTATTCCTTGCCCATGAACTCCAAATCAGCCACCGTTAATAAGCTGTATAGTAATTCAGCTAATTTCTAGAGAAATTGGCCTATTTAATTTATTATAGAAAGGTCTTTTGAGAATTACGCGCTAACGTCACTCCGAAAGGAAGCGAACGTCAGAAAAAGTGTGTGAAGAGGGTGACGAGATGAGCACTTGAAAGCTTCCGATGGTAAAACACGCTCCAGTCGGCAGCGTACTGTCGCAGTTGTGAAGAAATCTGATTGAAAAAAGTGCAAAAGGAATAGTTCTATTTGATAGTTCTGCGAACAGAACGGTTTCCAGAAAGAGTTCAGCGACCACCACTTTTCAGTAGGAAATAAAAAGTGAATGGAGAACTGCCCTATCACAACATTTCCCAGTTTTCCACGTTCCCGCTTATTAATTGGCTCATTTTGATTGATTAATGGAGGAAAATTAAAATACCATGAATCACTGATTAGCCAAATATGTGCTCAAAATTTTGGGAGAAAATTCAAAGAACATTTCAATGGGTTAATAGTTTGTTTACACCACAAGGGTGAGAGTGCGCATTAACAGATTAACCATAAAGGGCGGCTACGAAGGATATAATGGCAAGAGGATCCAAAGGTGAGAATACAGACCAATCCTTCGTTAGACGTTGCAATTCATACTTTCAATCAGCATCACGGAAGTAGCCGAGAGAGCACCCTTGGCCACTACAAATCTTGAGACTGCGATTTCCTTTCTAGTTCTATTCTTCTGGAAAAAAGGCTGCTAGGTTTCGAGCACATTCAGAAAATTGTCCTGCTACTGCTCGCTGAACATAGATCTGTGTCAGTCCCGTAAGTTATGCGTTCGTGGTTCAGCGCTTCTCGCGAATGCCATTCTTCACCAAGCTCCACCCTGTGTATTGCGAATTTTCTTTCGACACAAATGGAAACCAATGAATCTGCATTGCCCATTATAGGCTACTCCGCATGAGGAACTCTAAGAGGCAAATGTGGAATGGAGCAATTCTTACCGGTTGAGAAAACCCGACAAAGGGATATGTGGGTTAATTACCGAGACCTCCATGAAAACCAACTGCGCATATCTTCCGCCCAAATGAATGATACTTAATGTCAATTCAGGTTTCGTTCGTGACAACATTATGAACTAGTAGAATACGTTGAAAAGACAGTCATTACATCAGCATAGTCGGCGCCGGATATCTACGCTTATTCCCCGCTCCATTGCCAATCATTGAGTGGATTCGTATTACGCATAGGATGCCTTATATGTTACACACATTGTTTCACGCATTGCGGGTAACGGGAGTGACATGCTCGTCCTTGATTCGGCTTGTGTTTCTATGATTGTGCGCATGGCGGGAGTAGTGGCTATGGCGGCACACTTCGTTTGAGATGGAAGAAGAATCTGTCGAATTCGTTCAACGCCTCTTCTTCGTGAAACTTTGTTCACAATCGCTTTTCTCGCCCTTTCCCGTAAAAGTATTTTAGCCGCTTGAGCCGTCACTCTTTAAACGACCACACCTGCCCTTCCATGAAACCTTCAACTAGTTCTACGAATTGTTCCCAGCCATCACCATAACTGCTCCTATTTGGTTGATCACTGTCAAATTTTTTGTCAAAGTATTTACCAGATGAAATCGTCTACATGAACCGTAACGAGTTTTCTTTATAAGTATCCCAGCATAGGTAGGTACCTTTCCTGACTCATTTCCGAGGTAAAGAAAGTTACGTTTCTCCCTAGAGAATCAGTAAGACTCATAGAATCTTGTTCCGGAATGTTGGCACAGTATTAAATGTGATTTTACCTAATTATTCAGCAAAACCTAATTACTGCAAAGAACTTGGTCACTAGTTGATTTTAACACCACCTTCAAGGCTGCTTGTCGTTGAACGAGTTGCTCTTGTAATTTAATGTGGTGCCAACATTTCTGAACAAGATTTTAAGAGTCTTCTCGTCGCGTCGATGAAGTACTGTTCGGAGGAGGAATGTGGCGCTTGCGGCGCCGCCACCTTAGCCCCCTTTTCACTCACTCGAGAGCTACTTACGACACTTTGAGATCGATAGTGTGGTGGGTTTGATTTGAGGTGTCTTCACTACGTATCCATTTTTACCGTTTTACTGTCCATTACCACCTACCCCAACATTCTTCGTGTCTCTTTTCGATACTTTCATAAAATACAAATAAAGATTACGAGTTAGCTACTTGTCTCCATTTGCAAAATGCACTCTGGATTCCAACATAGTTCAGTGCCATTAATTAACATCTCTTCCGTGCAAAATTATATCTCTTCAAAGTGTCGTCTACATCTACGCCTACGTCTACTGAAACTGTTGATACTGTCTAAGACTAATTCTTCTGGTTTGCCAGAACTTGTTCTGAAGATTCTATCGTATACTACAAAAACAAGTATCATATTTAAGACAGCTGTGGGAAGAAATTGATGAAGGGTGCTAGAGGTAATTTTTAAGTGATTCTAGCACGTTCGCACCCTATTACTCCCATAGGGGCGGAAATCCATTAAGAATTAACTCTCAGTCATATTCTTACGTCTACTGTAACCGATCGACTGGGTCGATTTTCAAAAACGAATTTGGGAAAAAACGTGTTTTTCAAACTCTTCAACGTCTTCGTACTCTTCAGATGCCAAATAGCACGTTTGAAGTTGGCATCTCAACCCCAGCCCCATTTTTACCAAGCTGGTTCTATGGAACGTGAAGCTGGTAAGGAGATAACTGTCACACGGAAGGGAATCATTGTATTTTTTCTGCCTTAGCGCATTTCGTTGCAGCTTTCATTCAACCAAAAAACTTTTCCTCCTACGCGATTATCGGCTTCGGTCATGAGCTTCCTGGTTTTCCAATTGATCTCCTGCTGACAAATAATCTGATCGTTTCGATTTTTGAGCGCCGACTTTTTAGCTTGATGTCATGCTGTTGCTGCAGCTACTTTGTCAAAGCGGTCCTAAAGTTTTGACGCCGACCGCTCCGCCTCCTCCATTTCCTAGTGGTCGGGTGACAGTTCCAATCTCTGTTGGATCTTTACATCTCCGACTTCTTTTGTATTGTGTCCATTTCATGCCAACGCGATTACTCGCTCTTGGCTCTACTACGAATTGTTTCTAAAAACTACATTCAAGATAATTTTCTCTTTCAGGATGTACATAATTCCTGCTTTACCTCTACTTCTGCTCGTACTATCCTCACAACCATCAGGTACTTCATGTACTTTGAACTCCTATTTTCCATTCCAAAGGAACTACACATTTTCGACTTTAGTCTAAGAACTTTCTTGAATCCTTCAATAAATTTGGTCTACAGCACCATTTTTCAAAGTTATTGTTTTGAATTACTTTTTCCGGTTAGTATGACCAGACTTCGGCTCCACGATTTCCCCNGTCCTTCATCTTAGCTTCACCCTGTTCTTAAGTACTTCAACAACGCCTATACTGAAGTTGCTGCTAGTGTGGCCGTTCCACCACCTCCTACTTTATGTGATGTTTTCTTCCATTAACTTTGAGGTCGTTAAAGAGAACATATTCTTCGTTCCTCATGCATTGAGAATTATGTGAAGGAAACTTTTGTTGTTAATCTTGTTGAGGTCTAACCGATCCCATTAAAAGATTGGTTGTATCCGCCAACGATTAGAATCAGATTCGATGGAATCAAATTCCTGGTTACATCCTGCGATGAATTACTCGTTTACTCGCAAGAACACCTTCGCGTATATGGCCTAATTAGCTTACGAATTGAATCCGTGTCCGCCTATAGGCCACAATCGGTAGCGATATGGATCGCAATATGTGAAGTGGATGCTACTGTCCCTTCATTTTTTGAGGGGCATAGTCATCAGGCAGTTTTCCGTGCATTTCCCGTGGGTTCTAGCCCAATACCGTTATACGTAGTAAGCGCACAATGGCCTTGAAAGGTGAAAGCGTTGCGCGCACTTTTTAACACATTAAGCATCGCTTTCACGATATGCAAATGATAACGGCGAAGGCCAACCAATGAATGCCATCGAGAGAAAACAATTCGAGCTACAATCATATAGCTGCGCTTCATAGAAAACAGGAAGCTCCCGTGACGACGAGACGAGAGTGTGTCGCTCGATGAATTTAATGAAATTTTCTTGGGGTATGGTACTCATCAGACTCTCCTATAAGACTACGAGAGTGTCCTTTTTACGGCAATGATTAACAAAAAAGACACTATAGCGCAATCATTTCCATTCGTCACTGTGACCATTTTTACATTTTCCACGAAGCATCAATTTTGTACCCACGATTATGTTGAGAAAAAGTAGCAAGAGATGGAGTGTAGGGAGATTTTCTCTGTCAAAAAACAACTTGGTGAATATGAGTGAATAAATGAGTGATGTAAAGATTGATAACTTCGTATGCTCCCAAACGGAAACAATTTCAATGGGACTTCTTTTAAGAAAGCACTACAAAGTGCTCTTCTAATCAAAGAGACAGCGTATCAGCGGGAGTTTCGGGTGAGAATTACCCGAGGATAGTATCATTGGAGCTATTGAGCAAGTTACAAACGCTCGAATCCCGTCTGGGCGCTAAATGTAGTCCCAGATGAGCCATGGTTGTCAAAATTGAGCCAGGGCAGCTTCTTACAAGAAATCCTTGCCGCGACTCCCTTGATTAGCTTTTCCGAACTTTACTTCTATGAGCTCCAGTGGTGTAAGCGCTGTGGATAGCCAGGAACGATCTATGACTTCGATTTAACACAATTTCGGAGCAACAACCTTAAAAACAATATGTTTATTGATTTTTTAAAGCTTTCCATCAGTGAGTTACTTCAGCGACTTTGTTTTACTGAGCACTAGCTCGTGTTATGAAAAGAAGCCAGCTAATGTTCTGTTTTCATATTTGATCGAGTTTGCAGACGAATTTGCAGTTTTAGATGCCGATGAAGACAATCCGGTAACGATTCGTTTCCACTGCCAGAGGGGCTGTTGTGATCATCACGAATGGTGCCGATTTTGGGCTTCAGTTGGCGAATGCAGGGTCAGTTTATCAATTCAACTTCATAGCCCAGTATGCCCTTGAAACCATTGCTGGACATTTGCTGGAAGCCTAGCCTTTGTCTCATGAAAATTTTCGTCTGCTTTTTTCTTCTTCGTTATCCGAAGAACTAATTATTGCAAAGAAACCCACGTTAAACCTCTTTGAATGTATCTCTCTCAAAAAAAAACTGCTGTTTCTAGTCCAATCGAGAGTGGATGGCCGACAACTGCCAGCTAGTCTGTGGATCGTGTAGACCCGGTAAGCGCTCACATTAACTGATGGTATGGTGTTTGCCGTTTTCGATATGTTGACCTTTCCACAGCGGTATTTTCTTCGCATGTCACAGTGTTGCGACTTATCGCGGTTAAATATCTTGCCGCACATTTCGTTTGGTTCAGCCACGGCCAAACTCATGTAACTGTACATTCCATTGAGGTTAGATGACGAGAAATTGCTATTTGATCGGCGAAGTTACCCTGAAACGATCGTCATTTCAGTGGCAGTTCACTTTCAAAAAACTGAAAAGACAACCGTAATTGTTGACTGAGGTAATGCTTGCGCTTTCAGGTTCTACTCGTCCTCCACGTCCCCCTGGCGCCTCAGCACCAGTAAGATCTCCGCCTCGACCGCCTAGACCAGGAACAAGTCAGTCGCCAAATCCTCGACCGAGTAACGCTCGCCAAGGGGGACGGCGGCCACCTCCACGAATATCGATGAGAGATCCTCAACCGCTTCAACCACGAATTCAAGATCGTCGCCCACAACGTCCTGTTACAACTACGCAGCTGCGAACGACACAGAGAACATTTCCGTTCACTAGACCAACTAGACCATTTAGACCTAGGCCAAATCCAAGGTACGATATAAGTGATATTCATTTAAAATTGGGGCGGTAGGGTGAAGGACCCATTCCCATGTAACAAGACGGGAGGTGAAGGAACCTTGAAATTAGCACTTTTAGTAAGTGGAATCGTATGTTTATATGGGGAGGTGTTGGCAGAGTAGATGGTCAATTATAAAGGGAAGGTGTCGGCACTCATAACTCGAAAAGTTTAGCATCAACGATACGCAATTAGACGGTACCACAAGGCATCGATCAGACAGTAGCACGGCTACGAGACTCTCTCTGCATGCTCAAGACCAACATGTCGCTCCTTCTCAACCGCGAGTAGGATTGCCGATAGCCGCTTCTCCGCTTCCTAAGACGGATAATAATCACGTTTCGCCACCTGAGTCTCCTGCTTTGATAGATGAGATAAAACAGAGTTCACAGGATCTGCCAAGGACTCCAACATCACAACCAGAAGCTCCACGACTTCAAACACAGGCTCCACTGCCCCAATCACAGGATTTGCTGAGGACTTCAATATCCCAACCAGAAGCTCCACGACCTCTACCACAGGCTCCACTGCCCCAATCACAGGATCTGCCAGGGACTCCAACATCACAATCAGAAGCTCCACGACTTCAATCACAGGCTCCACTGCCCCAATCACAGGATTTGCCAAGGACTTCAATATCCCTACCAGAAGCTCCACGACCTCAACCACAGGCTCCCCTGCCCCAGCCACGGATTGGGGAGCTTTCGCCTCAGGTACCCCAACCACAACCCATTCTGCAAACAGCCCCAGTAATACTGACATCAACAACGGTACTAACATCAACAACAGTCCTGACTTCAACAACGGTGCCCACGACTACGACTGAAGTGACGACTTCGGAAACAACCGCAGCAACCACACCGATGGCTTCGACGACCCCTCCTACCACAACTACTGAAAGTACGACGACATTGAGTACGACGGAGCCTACCACAACCACTGGGAGCGCCATAAACTTGAAGGATCCCGTTGCATCGAGTTTTATTACAAATCAGCTGGACATTGCCACACTGAGTACGACGGAGACAAACAACGTGACAGTGGTGGAGTAAGTGGCCAGAGATCACACCGAGTGCGTTGTACTTCGCACGCTTGATTCCGCATGACATCGCTTTCCAGCAAACTAACATAGCTTTAGTTCACGTAACAAGTAGTTTTTCATTGCCCAGCTAACCTTTGCAGTTTTGGGAAATGGTTTTGTTAGATTCGTATTGTCATAGGGGCAAAAGATAATTTTAGAGTACGACCACCACCCAGACAGCCACCATCTCCTCTACGCGCGACATCACCGCTTCTCCCAAGACGTTTCTTCAATCGACAGCAGTCCTTCACGTCAGTTCAGCGCTTTCCTATAGCACATAAGGTTCACGTAATCATTACTAGGGTATAATGAGAACAGCACTACATGCATTCTCACTTTTTTCCCGAGGGTCGCCCAAGAGCCGGATCACATGAGTGTTAGTATGTGGTAGGTAATGCGCTCATGCGATTTCGGTAGAATCGTTTTCTAGTGTCCCTTGGTGTTTTATGAGAATGTCGGCACAAACGCGATTGTTTCATTACAAGTAGTCCAATGGTTCACTGGGACTAAATTCCTCACCGCATTTGACTTTGTATATCACGCAAATGGTTTCCGACGTTCCACAGAACACTGTAAACAATTTCATTGAACGAAACTAAGGGAACATTTAAAACAATGGATTCCCACCCTGCATAGACAGAGGAAAGCATTCAATTGAAAGCGAATTCATGTGGTCCGCCGCATTTCATCGCAGCTCTTAAAATCGTTGTTCACAACGTCAACCCCATAAATGGACCCGTAACAATAAGCGCTAGCGCTCGGAAATTTCACATTTCATAACTTTTACCACTTCTTCCACTAGACTACCTAGGCGATGAAACAGGTAGTTAAATCAACCGAGGTCATCTGTCAATGGTGCTATGGTGGTCGCAGTTCTAGTGCTGGTCTCATATGAAAGCAGTACATTCTAGACGACAGATAAGCAACTCTTAATTCCTTGAGTAAAGGAATGCGTAAAAAAGAAAAAACTAATGCGGTCCAAACAAACACCATCTACATCAGGTGAGATTATCTTCATTGATGTGGACAGGTGTCTGCCTAAAACTTTTTGTGCCCTAGAAAGGCATCAAGTAAAAGACATCAGAGCTTCGTGCTGATGTAGAGTGACAACTAGATGCTAGTTTCTAGTGGCTTTTTCAATATCTCGTAGCATGCTTGTCATTGCTTCCTTCTCTGCGCTATCACTTTGTTGCGATAGCTTTCGATTAGTTAGAGACTATGCTTCCTTCTTACTTCTACTTTCGCAGCTAGCCCTAAAGCAGCTCTTTATTGGTTAGTGACTGGTCGGTGAAGAGTGAAGTTATTGCGCCGAAATGGATATTGGCTCAAGAATTACTAGACGACTGTGGAGTTCTGAAATACACTGCCGTATGTAGAGGCGTAATGCTCACAAAACAAGCATCGACTTTATATAAACCGTGTAAGTTCCTGTACAGCTCAGAAATACTACCGAATGCTTCTGCAATCCAGAGTGGGTACCGTTCACATTACATTTCATTATAAAGAAGAGCTTAGATATCAGAAACGTCCTTTTTCTTGTTTGACTACAACTTGAAAGGACTGTAATGAACGTTCTGTCCATGACAGACTCCTACCGGTAATCGAATTCAGCAAGGAAAAAGAGTTTTGGTTAGTCTTTGACGCCTTCTTTACAGTCTCCCTTGAAGACAAAGGTAACTTCGACATGATTGATAAGAATCCAATGATGTTTCTTAGAACTAGGAAATACCTGAGAGCAGTTTGCGCATCATAAAAAAAGGTTGGAGAAATGGGAACCGATAATAGTACCCTGTTGCTGTAAAGGAGGGGTATGTTCTACTGTACTAACAACTGGTAATGAAATTTCGTACGCACATCTCAGCTATGAAGTCACGCTTTTTGTCATTAAAAAACTAGCGAATCGTGAGAAAAAGTCCAAGGGTCTGAGAAGGGTCTTCGAGCGACAGAGGGACTGAATTTTTTCTAGGGAAGTACACGATACGTGTTCGAGCCCCATTGTCAGCTATTCGGTGAAGCTATAGAATTTTGGATCGTCGCTTTGGTGACAACTAATGGGAAAGTGTGGAAATTCACCCGACTAGCCTTCATAGCCTTCATAATTCGGTTTGGCATACACTACTTCGAGCCAATAATATAATCTGCCAAGAGGAAGGGCAAGAGATTTGAAAACTATATCTTCGCTTTTTCTCTCTTACATCTATACTTTCGACTCTCAAAGATCATTGGCTGAGACCCATTATTCAACATTACCTGTCAACACTCTCTCTAACCCCTCTAATGGTTGCTCCGACCTGACCACACCCATGGTCATCGTCGGGATTCAAAAGTTCGATGAACGTTGATACTGTTCTACAGTTGGCGGAAAACAAAAACATTGCTCCTCGATGTAAACCCAAGGTTTCAGTTAAGTGGGAAGCGTCAATTATTGCCTGACACAGAGCGCCTTGGGTCATGTGATGATGACTCAGTTCCAGCGACTTTTTTAATCTTTGGGGTTCTCCAACTGATCGGAATCAGTATTATTGAGCAACGAACTCTTTTCGAAACAGTGACATTAATCTCCATTGCTCGTTTTCTTTTCCTTCTCAAGGAATAGGCAAAGAATTTACTTGAAAAAAGACTATTTCTATTACCTACGATATATTATACTGGATTGGAACGTTAGAGGGCAAACGCGCGCCCCGCTACTCCGCAATACGGAACTGGTGTATGTTCCCATTGATCCCCTGAAGGGATCCCTGGGATGGAACCCATTTAAACAACCTCAATGAACGAGAACATCGAGTGAAAGACGGGAGGTATCCAATCACGTCAGGATGTCCCACGATCTCTTTCTTTTCACTATAAGTAAAAACAGAGTCATCATGCAGACCGTGTACATAACCCAATGGTAGTGATCGGGGTGAGGTGTCTGCGGCGTAGTACATCTTTCGAGAGCTTCAGCTAGAAGGTTAGGTCTATTATTGTGATCCAGTTCGCAACCTGGTATGCGTTACACTACCAATCTTGGGGATGATTCGCCGCTGACAGCTCCTCATGATTAGCGCTGGGAACGCCCAAAGTTTCAAAGAACAGCTTTCCAGTGTTACAACTATATCACATTTATCAATTACGAGATGGTTTACACTACCGACTAATTGAATAGATTGCGGAAAGACGAAAGTAATTAATAGATAGAAGCGATTGCCAAGAAATAATTTTCTCTCCGAAAATCACTTTCCCAATTTTCTTTATTAATTCAATGCACTGCAATGGAATTATTCAAATTACCGGTTCTTTCGACCATTTAGCATCTTTGAGTCATTGTCCTTGGGTTATGGAGCGAGGGCTGATTGAGGGAAAGTCGCGAAAGCCGCGACCCCAATGTTATTCGCGATAGCATTGCATGATGATTCGAGGTCGAAGGTAGATTCGATGATACCGAAAACTTAGCTCAATCCCACTCTCTTATCCCCCTTTTTGAACAGCTAAGAACTGACCAATATCAAATAAAGAGTATGCCGCACTACGATGCGCCTCGGCTTTCCTCGATCCCACAGAAGTGGCTGTTGTTAGCGCTTCAAGGAAGTACTCCGAGAGACATTCTGTGCTATTATAATCATGGCTCATTCGCTATAAAAAGTATTCCCCTCATTAAAGTATCTAGAGCTGTCAAGAAGTCCAATTACAGAACTCGTGATCAGTCTGCCCACCAAAATCACCTTCGGGCCATGACAGCAAAGGTTACGCGAAAAATAGCACCATAACCCTTATTCACCTTCCCTTCAAGATCTCCAAGATTTCGAACGCTGTTCCTTGATGGGTGTATGCGAATTTTGTTTTCGAGCTTCCTATCACGCTTTCATTCATCTACTTCAAATGAAACCCTTCACATTCTACGTTATCCTACAGAATACTGCTAAGTACCGCCTACTCCATACCCATCTGCTTGGCCTTTGTGCTTTAGGATCCGGTTGAATGGTGTTGGCTAACCTAGAACCCATTCTCATAACCCAAGAAAAAACAGTGTTCATGTTCTTGTCATTGTCATCGACCGAAACTCCCGTGGATGAAAGTGTTTTTCATGAAGATGCATGAACAACTAGTGTGATTGAGACATGGACGCAAACATCAATTACAACGATGTACATCCCATTTCAATCGTTTACTAGCACGGGTCTTTGTTTGTTTCATTATAAGCAAATGCTTTAAGGGGCTTGTTCCCAACTTCACAAACAGAGTAACTTCTAGACCTTTGTCGCCAACCAAACTTGCACAGTTTTAACGTAAACTCACTAAGTGACAACACCGGAGCGGACTAGTCAGGCTGAGATATATGGGGATTTCTAACCGAATCCATGTTTTGCCTGAAAGTATGAGCAACTTTCAGCACCACAACTCGGCCACTTCCACCACCTCCAACCACTAGGCCACTTCCTCCTCCAACTGTTCGGACTTTCCCTCCTACTACACAAACGACAACTACGACAACTCGTGCACCGCCGCCAAGCACTCCGAACGCAGGTCGATGTCAAGCAATAATAAATGATCCACTAGTAGCGGCGGAAGAGATGTGGAGAGAACATTTGGTCGTTGCTACAGAAGGTCAGCTTTGCTTAATTAGGATATACGTTTAAAGAGTCAATGTTGAGGAATTTCTTTGTAGATAACTCCAACCGGAAAACGGTGGACTTGGACGCTGTAATTCGATCAAACCTCGCTAATGTTTGTGTTCCGCGATTGGACGAAACGAACTGCGAACGGAATCTTTGTTATAATGCATACTTCAGGTGAAATCCCAGTGGTGATGAACTCTTTCATAGGAACATAAGGAAAGAGATTTTTTAAGGACCATGGACGGAACATGTAACAATCTCCATCATCCATTGAGAGGAGCGGCTTATCGTCCCTATACTCGCCTTCTACCAACTGTCTACGATAACGCGCTATCGGAACCAGTCGGTGAGAGTCTAATAACCAAGCCTAAGAAAACTCAGCTGTTGACTTTGGTATCCCCAAATTGTACGAGTAGGTATTCACCGTGCATTACTCTTCAGGATCATTGATTCCCAATCTGCGTCCCTCTCCACGAGCAATCACCAGGCATCTAACGTCATCCCACGCCTCGGTTGTCTCGGAGGACTACAACGCAATGGTCATGCAGTTTGGACAGTTCATTTCGCATGACATGGCTAAGGTAAAGCTATAACGAATATAGAAAGACAAAAGGGCTAATTATTTCATGTGTGTGTGCATGACCTCTTAGATATTAAAATTCTTGTAGGAGGGCTTAGGCTAGCAGTAGCACTAAAATAGGAAGTCCCATCTTAAAGAACAATGATGTTGTTTTGCTCCTTTTATGTTTCTACTTTTTAAGGAGGTGAGCGAAAGCCAACAAGCATTATTAATTAGCATTTAAATTAGTACATACAGATTTCCCTGATGTTTGTGCAACAACAACGCAAACTGAGTCCATACTCAGCTTCTACTATAACACCACCCGTACGAGAATCAGTTTTTAAGAATGGGAGGCGTTGTTAAAGATCATACTGTGACAATTGAGTGTTATTTTACGATATGCCCTGTTATACGGAATACGATACGGAAAACCGTACTCTACTTACACCAGCCTAAGGACCAAAATCGCCAAACCACTACGAAAAGATTCCAGCAACAGCAATTTGAGATTACTTACAAAAGGGATCCATCGAATGGGAAATTTCGCCTCCACTTTAGAGAGATCAGAGGATGAATCAGTTAAATGACCATTAAACTGTTTGACAGCGTTACCAAAGACTCAATGAGTCAAATATGATACATCTCACTTATGATAATCGAATCGGTCACTACCACCAGTTGTTTCGATTATCATCTGATCAGCTCAGAACAAAACACAGTGGTTCGGATGAAATGCCATGTAAATGATGCCGACGACAAAAAAATTACGACAAGTAAAAAAACGAATGCATGCACTAATAATCGATAACAAAGTAAACGAGGAAAGCTAATTAAAGTAAAAAAAAAAGCCAAAAAAAATAAAAAAGCAAAAAAGGCTGGGAAAAGACTTACCTAGCTTGGAGGAAGATATCTGGCGACTTTCTGGGAAAAGCTGTCAGCGTTCACTAGCGCGCACACGCGCCGCAACTCTAAGTTCCCGCGTGCTTTAAGCGTGTTCAAGCACATGGCCAATCAATAAGTATTCAAAGTATTGACCGTTGTTCAGCACCACATCGGGGACTGTGTCAGTGATCTCATGGGCTCCCATCGATGTCAATCCTGATCCCTGTCGTTTGACTGTTGCGGTAAAGGTGTAATTGGTGTTTTTCCTTCCTAAGTGTAACGGTGAGAGAGTGCAGACCAGAAGGAGGAAATGACATTTTCTTTTTTAACCCCTTTTATGGCGGATCCAGAATTCGAGCGTTTTTGTGAAGTTCCCATGAATGCCCTTTCCTATAGGAAGATATTTACCAGCTGCTACCAGTTGACCACAAGTCGATATCCAGTGTCGATGTTTGGTGTCGTTTTGTGAATGGAACCTTTTGCTGAATTGCGTCCCTACCTTTTCCTATATCGGGCCCAACGTAAGTCAGGAAGTACCGGAGTAATTTCCTACTGCATTCATGGAATGACGGTGATCTCGAGTGGTCCTGTGACGCCACCCTTCCCTAGTGCCAGCTTCCTTAGCTGAAGCCCACCTGCTACGTTGATACCTTCGTTCACACGCTGCGTTCATACTTTGCGTTAGCATAATGCAGGCGTGCGACGCCCGCTACCTACACCCAGCTTGGATCGATACTGATTGTTTGGATTTGGCGACGTTGAGCGTGGCTTACGGTCATCGATGGTTGGCTATACGCCAACGCAGCCATCACGAATGGTCTCTTGCACCCATCATTAAGAAGCGTTTTTAAGGTGCAAAAAAAGTCCAAAAAAGTAGAAGGGATAGAGAGTTTTGATGCCATTCTTCTGAAAAGGGGCCACCGGTTCATTTTTTAATTCAGTCAAGGTTCTAGAGACATGATGAGATCGAATTGACGAAATTTTAAATGAAATTGAAAAGGGCTCTTGATGTAACTTATGGATCTGTTAGGACACTACTCTATTCATTTGAAAATGAATAAAGACTAGCTAGTCTTTCGCAGAGTTGCATGTTTTCTGAATGAGAGCCTATTCCAGACTACGCTTGTACCATCCGCCAAGTGCAATGTATGTCAGAACATCACAAGCCGTTGTATGGCGGTTCCTATTGAACCAGATGACCCGAACGCTGGGTAAGTTTATACTTCAGACAATTTTCCAATAAAAGGCGTCTCATGGAGTTTTTCTCTTCAACTTCTCTATTTATCCTTCAGTTTTTCTATTTTCATATGAATATTATTATCGATTATGAAAAATCAGATGTTCAGATTCCGGCGCAACGGTTGTGTCCGAGTCTCACGATCATCACCGATTTGCGGATCTGGTAATCAAAAACCCCGGCAGCAGCTCAATGAAAACACAGGTATCTTCCTACTATTTGGAAGTGTATGTGGTTTCAAGGAGTATTCAAAAAATATATGTCATATCGTTTTAACTCAGAAGAATTCTAACATTCGTTTCCAGCGTACATCGATGCATCGCCTATATATGGCTCGTCCGTAGCCGATATGTCAAAGTTTCGTCAAGGAAACACAGGTTTCCTGAAGCTGCCTTCATTCAATGGAATGTCAAGTAAGTTTTCAATTTATCTAATGTTGGATAGATTTTTTATTGTTGTTGATATGAACGTCTTCGTGGAGGTTCCGGTAGTTTGCCCGTCTACATTTCTGGTAGACTACTTCACAGTTATTTTTCTGATTTACTCACTTTGCTTTACAGTGCGTTACAGTTCCACAAAATATTCATGAAAAAGATACGAAAAGTGATTACAACAATGTCTATTACAGAAGTTACTTTTATATTTGTAGCAAATTGCTAGGGATCATTAGTTTTGAATAATATTGTCAAATATTCTTCCACACTGGATCCATTCCTATTATCCGTTTTATGTGATTGCCTACAAAGTCGAATCTCCCTCGGACTCGCTGCCCATAGGATCGAACTTTTCTCACAGAAAAATAATTTAACAGTATCCCGTTTAGCGCTCTTTTGGAGCTATATTACAGGGTAAAGTGCTGATTCCACAAAATTCATCCAATAATTATTATTTCAAATTTTTGGGCGCATATTTTTAGCCGTCAGGTTACATCACCTTGGGACTGGCACCCGTCACACCTATAAACCTATAATTTCTCCGATATAGCTGGCTGAGAATTGCCAAAGAAAATAAAAATCCGAGTCATAATGGTCGACTGCCGAATGGCATTTATCAGCCATTGGGCAGGTATTAAAATACGTACCTAACGTCCTAGTTTGGATGGGAACCGGATGCACTACGTGTGTTAAACAAACTAGTGAAAGCATCGACCAGGCACTCCTTTAGTTTATTCTTCTTATGTAATAAAATTCGTTAATATAATATTTCTTTCAATTTAATATAGATAAATTGATCGTAATCAATGTCTGGCCCCGTCCGCAAACAAATGAAGAATGTTTTATTGATGATAAATTCACATGGGAAGAGGTATTCCACTTTTCGATGGGATCCGATTAATTATCGCCTTTTTTCAGCTGAAATGTGAAATTTTGAGAATTTCACGCAATTCAGCGTTTTTCACTTGTTAATAAGTAGTTTAACTGATCGAGGTTAGCATTAGTATGAAATATGTTAATGGTTGCCGGTTGTGTTCGACAAAAGGCGTTCAACTTCTCAACAAGAACCCGGTCCTTCATCATCAATTATTTCTTCTATGCTAAAATATAGAAATTTTAGCATTTCAAGTGAATCATCGTTTTTAAATGGTTTTATCAAAAGTTTCGCCAACAGATTATGAACACCAATCCAGTATTCGTGGTCACGTTCGAACAAAGAACGTTCTACCATATTTTCCCATGAAAACTTGATTTTCAGAGTTAATTATTTCTTTTGAGAAGAAATGTGAGAAATTGAGGCAATTTGCGTGAACCAGTGTTTTTGACCGACATAATAGAGGAGAGGTTCCACTATCTGTCGCGTGCTCTTTTTGCTCCGGTTAGTCCCACCTTTCCCTGACAAACGAATTAGCTGGTGATTGAGAGGAGATCTCTGATGCGCCTTAGTCTTATGTCCACAACCAAAAGGCTAACCAAAAGGCCTTTTACTGTTGACAACTTGCCAGATCAAACAAACGCTGAAGCTTTCTAAATTTCATAAATCTTAACTGAATCTTACCAGCTCATTTGACAATAGGCACATCGGGATAGGAACTTTTGCTTTGGGTATTGGCTAGTCTCCCGAAACCGCTATTCTGGTCAAGAGCACCCATGAATGCCTTTACCATACCGCTGCTGTCAAGAGCAATGCGATTTTCACTCTTGCAAATTGATCACCTCATACTGCTTAATCCATTACCCTTTTGCAATCCTGGTGACAGCTGGGATCCGTTCCGTTTTTCTAAATACCCAACAAAGTAAACGCCAGCCAAGTGAACTGAAAGTAAGCCCAATCGGAATTTAACGAATCTCGGTATCAATTTAGTGAGATAAGGTGAACGACGTCTTCGAATTTAGTTGACCGCTGTAAGAGGTACTGTTACCATAAGCGTCTATGGACATACATGCTCAAATCCGATCAAAGTCAACTGACAGCTGAACTGTTTGTCCCGATTCAGCCTTAGAAGGAGCTAATTGCAACCAAGCTCTCGACCCTTTTCACCTCAGTCGTAGTACGACAATCGCTTATGAGCGTCCATTCCATAAAACCAGGAGTCATTCAGTGAAAAAAGATTTCTTGGTTCTTTATACCTAAAGATATTTGAGCTCCTGAGCATAAATAGAGATATAGTGGGTTATGTTCAGGTCCCAATCGAGTCCTCTGTTCATAGTACATTGATCAATTTTTTTAGATTATTTATCATTTGACATTTGGATGCTGATTTTTACCTGAAAATATGAGTATGAGCAGTATGAAGTATGAATATGAGCATTTTCAGTGCTGCCTTTTGATCAATCCAAATGTAGAAGTCGTTCTTCGTGTACAGTAATTTTCACTGCCGGTGATAGTCGAGTGAATCTGTTTGTTGGATTGTCAGCATGGCATACGATGTTCACAAGGGAACATAATCGGTACGTTTCTCTTTGGTTCCGTACAGTCCCTTAGGTCTTCCTTGGTCTCCTTTTAAGCGTCGAAGGGTCTCGAAAGTTTCACTGACCTAACAGTTTCCTTTTTCCAGCATTGCAAGTACTCTTCAACGATTAAATCCTCACTGGAATGGCGATCGACTCTATCAAGAAGCAAGAAAGATAGTCGGAGCTGAAGTACAGGCTATTGTTTACAGGTAAAAGCTCGAGGTTTACTTTTTTAGTTTTATCTTCAAATACTCTTTAAAGTATTCAAGTTTGGCTCTCAGTAATTTACGGCATTCTTCTTTTTACTGCATATTTCAATAAGTCTAGTATTATAGTTCTAGCTATATAGCTGGTTGCCAGTTGAATTATTATATTACGGCAATCCCTGACGCGTATTCCTGTTCAAGGGTTGTAACTATGCAGCTTTCCTCCTCTCAATGAAGTCTTCACTGAAATCAGGAATCATTGGCCTAATCTTTTCCATTTTATACTTTTTTACAAGGAATGCTAAGTATACGGTAGAGGAGAGGCAATGAATTAGGTCACGTCCGATTTCAAAGATGCGAAAGAAAGCAAAATCAGGTTTTGAAACAGGAAACAAGAATTAATTGAATTAAGGTGCGCTCCGAAAAAGTGAGAAAAATGTTGCCACCCGTTAAGTCTGTGATTTCCAGTGTTTAGTCGCTTCTGATCTTCTAGTGACCTGGCGAAGGAGATGGCATCGTTTTTTAAGGGATGTCTTGCCAGTAAATTGATGAGAATTTTCACAGAATGAATACCTTGGGGTCATTATGATCTTACCAAAAAATTGCGTCCTGAGTAGTTCCATACATCTTGGTATTCTTATCATAGTTTTTTTTTNTTTTTTTTTCTAAGGAAGAAAATCTTAAGTTTTTGAAATCTATCAAAATGACGGTACCGTCGGGATAGAAGGGTGAAGCGGAGAACCCAAAACTGACAATCCAAATGGTTACTGTCAAATTCCAGAGAATGGTTACCAAAAATCTTGGGTGCAGCGTTCTCTTCAGTGGTTGGTGACTATCGGGGTTATGACCCCACCGTCGACGCCACCATTGCCAACGAATTCACGTCGGCTGCCTTCCGTTTCGGTCATGGAATGATTCAGGTGTTTATTGAACTGCTAAACTTTCTAGGACCATTTCATATGCCCAGGTTTCAGCGAAAAAACCAAAAGTTTCAGGAGTTTTACCAACGGCTCGATCCCAACTTTGGTAATTCGTCTTTTGGAGCACTCGCACTCCAAAAGGGTACACTACATTCAGATGTACTTGTAAATGAGGTATGAAGCTTTGGTTATGACTATTTTAGCTTATCTCTTCTGTAAGGGAATTACATTATTAAACGGTAGTTTTCAAGGGAGGACCAGATCCATTAGTCCGAGGAATGTTCTCACAGAATGTCAAGCGACCGCAACGAGTCACTACAACTGTTACAGAAAACATGTTTGGCTCAACAGATCTCAGTACGATAAACATTCAGGTACGGTATTGTCCTCAATCTCGGCGAAATTTCTACTATAAGTCCGTTTTTGCTGCAATAGCTCGAAAACCCTTCCATGAACTTACATCTATTTTTAATACTATTTCTTTCTTTTATTTAGCGAGGACGAGATCATGGTCATCCAAGTTATACGAAATACCGTGAACTGTGTGGCATGGGAATCGCCACCAGCTTCGACCACGTGAGTGGCAACCTTTGACTTCTAAAATTTTCTAGAATGAATTTTTTATATGGTAATTTATTTCTTCAGCTGTCTCGGGAGATCCTCAACACAGCTACTCGTGATAAGCTGCAGAAAATCTATGGCAGCGTTGACAGAATCGATCTCTGGGTTGGAGCATTATTGGAAGATCCAGTGATTAGAGGTCTCGTTGGACCAACCATAGCTTGTATTGTAGGACCTCAGTTCAAGCGGACGAGAGATGGAGACAGGTATGAGGCGATTTCTTTGAATAGAATAAGCTTTAAGAGAAACTGCTCCTCGGCTCTGGGATTATGTTGAATGAATATTTTGCTGGAACCCTTTGAGCTTGAGGATAGGAGTGAATAATCCAATCTCTTTGACTTATTCGGCTTCTCATGTTGTTTGGATATACCTGGACAGGATAAAGGAGAAAGCTTGGCAGAGTCTGTTCTAAAATGCGCCCGTGCTTTGGAACGGATGGTTCCTTTGAACCCTTCAGAGAAGCACGAGTGGGCCGAAAGTTGAACCAAATCTCCAACGATTTGGAGTAGAGGTACCAAATTTCCCTCAGAGCTATACGACCGAGGGATCAGATCTCAACTCTAACTGCAAGTGAAATGCATGGCGCCAGCCGTTCCCGCCAGTTTTTCATGAAAGGTCGTTGCCTGTCGCTTGCCGTAGGCCGGCTAGAAAAAATAGAACAGGAATTCGCATAAAAACTCTGTTTACGTCAAGCGCATTCGAGCTCTGTACTTGAATTTGATGGACAAAACGTGCCGCGTTTGGGTTTCACTTACTTTCAATCAAGAGCTTTGAATAAAAAAGAGCCGAGCCACCCTCGCTATAATAATCGGGTGGAACAGCTCGATAAATGCATTAAGAGGTGATGGTTGACAGGTTTTTCATAGAGGATGACGGAAAGTGATTGTAATTT
>UZAF01017122.1:0-14825 GCA_900617895.1 Haemonchus placei | reverse complement strand
TTTGCAGAAGCTATAGAAGAATAGACCGGGAATGCGAAAATTCAATTGTTACAGAGCGTAATGATTTCCTGAACGCGTGGCCCCCTAGACACGGCGTCGCATTAGTCAATTACTTTCTTAACCCCTCCACGAATTCCAGTGAAAATCGAATGTGTGGGCGCGTCCCCAAAACAGGATCTATTATACTCTTTTCCATTTCTGTCATTATTTGGATGGGACCTCATGAACACGTTCGTTTGATGTCAGCCCTTCAAATAACGCTGATGTAAAGTGACTTGGGCAGCATACAACTTGAACTTGTAGACAACGTATTCACATAAAGGGACTCCACCAATTTACCTCTACCACAAATGGGGCTGTAGGCAACCCTAAACCGTGCCCCAGTTATAAGCAACTTGACTGGATTTATCATATCGCTAGGTACAACAATCCGAAGCGATCACAACGCAGAAAGCCTCTTCTGAGTGTGATCCCTTCCATTTGTATTTCTCTTGGATATGAGTCTATCCTCTTGAACTACTGATAAAAGGGCTACGACGTCTGCAACAACCTAGATCTGATGAAACCTGACCATTGAATATTAACATCTGCTTCAAAAGCAGGGAAATAAGGACTCTATGGGAAGTGTCTATCGCTTGATCTAGGTACGCTAGTGCACCTATTCCTATGTTCCGGCGACTTCCTTGGATCTACGATAAAGAATAAATTATAGAAAGAATCTTGATTCAATTCATCTCCAATGAAAATTCCTTTCACTACCTGATAATGGTCAAATTGGATTGTTTTCAGATTCTACTATGAAAACCCTGGAGTGTTCAGTAGACCGCAGCTGTCCGAAATCCGGAAAAGTTCGCTTAGTAGGATTATTTGCGATAATACGAACACTATCACGGTAAGCCACTTCGAAATCTATCCAGATTTCAATTATATACGTCCTCTGCAATCTAGATGGTTCCACGAGAGGCTTTCCGTATCGGTCATCTCACTGCCTGCAGCCAGATACCCCAAATGGATCTCAACAAATGGAAAGAATAGTTCAGCAGTTGTAATTTAGGTAAGGCTATATTTGATCCCTTGTGGTACAAGCTGAGAAGACTAAGGCATGGTTTCTTTCTGGAAACTCTAGGAAAATCTGAAATGGAGGATTATTAATTGATAATTTTCATGGCATATACCGGTAAAAAGTCGAAAAGAGCTGAGCACTCCATCATGTTACCCTTGAGACCACAGTAATCCGAGATGGTAGTGTAGGGGTCCTAGTATCTAACAATGCGCTTGCCAAACTGGTCCCTCCAAATATTCAAATCCATTATAGACTTTATCTCCCAGGCACAGTCTGCGCGTGAGTATAGGTCAAGCATTTCGGCCCAACTCCCGGGAACCCATCTGATGAGAGATATCTTTGAACCTCACAAGCGTCCCCTCGAAAAAGGTCATCTGCTAGAAATCATAGTCAAGCAATATCAATAGTCTATCCAGCACTGCCCATACTTTCAAAGAAAGTGACAAGCTTGTTCTCGAACGGCAAGACGGCTGAATAGCACAGACATGCTGTGACAGCTAGCTAGGAATTGCGGCGCGCTTCGAGTGATTAGGGACTTCCGCAAAACCCAAAACGGATCTGATGCTACGCTGCCCTTCTTAGGGCTTAATTGATCCCAACTACAGTGAGAAGACGTTAGCCAGCCCACTCACTGTCAAGATAACTATAGAATGAAGTAATCTGAACTGGCCTTGGGTTTATTGCGGTAATACCTCATTCCAACACTCTCCCAATTTCATTTCAGGTCGCTTGGCAAGTGGTTGATGCGGGCTCAACAATAACCATGTTACGATTAATTTGTTTCATTTGAGATCTTCGATACCTTCAGTTACCTCATTACCATATTGATGACGATTGTGTTTATTTATTTGATATTCAACGTGCCTTGTTATTTCGGAATGGTATTGAAGATCGACCGATGCCTTCCCAAAATGTAATAAATTCCTTTGAGAATATTTATTTTTGTATTACAATGACACTACATTTTCACGATGGAGGTCTAAATGCCATATCAAATCTCGAAAGGTTATCGATTGGTTCGCGAAGAGGTGGAGATTCGGATTTTCGGCCGATAATTTTAACGTAGTTGATAGGAACGAGACCAACACGATCGCCTTCTTGTGAGCTAAATTATGGAAATTGATACGAAGTGAAAAAGTCATTTTAGAAAAGAAATGGAGTAATATCAATTCCTAATTGACTCAAGTTTCCGTCAAACTACTGCAATGGCTCGGATGTGATCAAATCTCCTTCGAAAAGGTTTACTTCCTCAGGTCCTACGCTTCGCAAAAGCGCACAAAAAGCCCATCCATCATCAGAGTTTTGAAAAATAAGCTGGATATAGAGTAGCCTGATGAGAGTTTCTTGGGCTTCAGGACATTTTTCTTTTTATACTTTTTGTGCTCATAGTAGTTGAAGATACTTCAAGGATTGCTCTTCAGCCAATGGTCAAAAACAACAAAACTAAAGCTTCAAATATTGCGCCCACAATTATAGGGCAATTTTAGACACTTTTTTTTTAGACACAAGTAGACACGTAGTACAAAAAAAAAACTAAAACTGCGATTTTTAATACAGGAAGGAATAATTAGATCGGGATATGGATTGGGATTTAGTGAGAGAGACTGTAGTTACGATACAAAGATTAGGGCGGCAGCAAAAGTACCCACCTTGCCAGAAGCCACCCTCGAACTCGTGGCTGCTCTTCTTTCGGAGCAACTCGAAGTAATTCACCGCTCATGAATGAAAGTTCCTGATCATTTGCAGCATGGAAATCGTACAGAGCCTGAAGGCTAGTCATTTCACATTGGAATTAACAAGAAAAAGATATGTCAAGTACAAAGCAACCCATATAACCCTGAAAGTTCCCAGAAAGTTCAATTGCAGCTCCCTCCGATTTCTTACTATTTCTTTGAAATCAGGCACTTTTGCTCTTCCTTCAACACTCTCTACATTTAGATAACCCACTTTCGGCAGAATATATCAATCCACTTTTTTTTTCAATCGAATTTCACTATTAACTTAGCTACCGTACTCGTACACGATCTTTCATGTCTCTAGCCTTTTTTTCTAAAAAATCGCACCTTTTGTGCATCAAATTCCGACAGCATTTTTTATGACATCTCAACCGACGGCGTGATTGATGCATTGCACAACCTCTTGAAAAATTGCCATTACCGCATGCCCGTCCTTTCCACGACGTTAGCCTGCCGATGCTCCCTATTGTCCGGGCCTACCGGAACAGCTAAGAAGTTCTCGGAGGAACTAAGTTTCGCGGCGCATTCCAATGTTATGTGGGACTGCCCTTTACTCTTCCTTTCTGGCCTTTAACAACTCCTAAATGCCAAAGTTTCGCTCAATCAGCAGTAAAACAAAACTTACCCGAGCAGTATAGTGAGCGCCAGTTCCAGTAGCCCATTTACGGCTTTCCTCAAATGAACGTACCATTTGTGAAATAGCTTTATAGATAAGATAAGGACCACCCAGTGCGACCAACCAAAACATGATCGCAGGCCAGTTTACGGCTGGAGGTCCCGGTCCGGCAAGTAGGTCCGAACCTGAATAGGACATTCTCGTAACCGATCCAGGATTTCTAAGTAACTGACAAAAGGAAATGTAACGAACCGTATGGCTGCTTGATTTCTCCCCAGGCGAGCTCCTCTACACTAGCATAATTAGCTGGTTTCAAACGAAGCAGTACTAACAAATATCTCCACAATTTCTGTATAAATTTGAACAGTGAAAGGGAGAAGAGAACTTGGGCGAGCTGAAATGCAACTTCAATAAGACATAATTTAAAAAAATTCCACATAATTTGTTTTCAAAACAATAATAACCAAAATAGTTCTAGTGGAAACCCTATGATCAATGCTGCTAAATTCAAAGTACGTCGTGCTTCACCGCAATTGAGAGTGGTTTTTCACTATTTTTCTTTCCAAAAACTGATTCTAGATGTCTGACGGGAGGTGGTCGAATCACTTTCCAAGATCGATCGCCGTTTAATTCTGTCAAGAACCGGAAAGAGTTTGGTTGTGTATTTTTCCTACAGGGTCGCAGTACTAAGGCTATACAAGTCAGCGCATTTGTACTTTCAGGTAAATATGGTATAGCGAATCTAGAAAGTAGATAGGCCGGCACCTTAGCTGTTGTAGATAAGTATTTTATCCCGAACCAGGTGTGTGGTGATGACGCTGCTTGACCCTGCCTATCCTTTTCCTTTTTTCTGTACGTCACGAAAAATATTCAGGATTATCAGTAGGAAGGCGTATTGCTTCCGCGAAGAGGCAATAACGTCTGGGACGAAAGTGGCGTAGTGGCAAGTGGTATCGCGCACGATTGGTCACGGGTTTGAATCCCGGATCCTAGGCTGACAAAGCCTTCTTTCCCTTCAGGTCGGTTAATAGATCCCAGATCCCTCTGGAAGGATAAAAGCACTGACTTTTACATCAGCTGGACATCACAATTCATTGCATAAGCCACACACCAATTCAATACGCCACGACGGCTCTGAATGGAAGTCGAATACGGGGCACACTCTCGAGATGGGACTGATAAACGTCAGGTTCATCCTTTTATAGTAGGAGCAAGTCAAGCAAAACAAGTCACATATAGAAATCTCCCGTAAAAAAACTCCTATTTGGTATGATTCTATATATGGTTGTACATGTACACACCATGTACAAGCCTCCACATAGATTCAAAGAGAAATCGCTTCCATATTCGTAATTGAGGCCAAGTAACTTGCATTCAACTTTATCAAATAATAGGAGCGGTTCGACTAAGCTGTGTCGTTTTCTATCTAGGATTCGATCTCCGCACAGTGTTTATTGCAACAGCGCCTAGTCGCACTAAACCGCTCTCGCTATTGAGGTTTACAGCCTTATAGACCTTCACGCAAATCCAGTAACATGAATCAAACAGAAAAAAAAACTGGAAAACACTTTACGTAGATAACAAGATTGATTCTCAGTAAAGTCAAGAGGGAGACTATGAAGATACCGATCTAGCCGGCAAGGATAACAATCGGTTGTGTAAAAAAGTTGATGGATTCGACTCGTAAAAGTTTCCAAAACACGGGAGAGGTGACAGGGTGAAAGTTGTGCTATTGTGGCAGGGATAGTCCGCCCGGACAACCGGAACTTTCATTTTTTCGAATCTGAATGGGGTAGAACAAGCAAGGCTGGAAAGATAAAAAGCACTGGAGGTTATAGGAGACTCCAGCGTTATACAAAGAACTTAACCTAAAAGATGAAGGATGACTTTGGTCGAATACTGTCCAATTCCGAAAGCATGGCGAAAACTTTTTTATGAGTGGTAGCATCGGCTTGCCAACTGGTACTGACCTGTAGTTTGAGTCTGGACAACTGTTCAACGACTCCAATAACGGCTCGGAATGAGCTATATACAGCATTATGAGTGGAACTGAGCATATTGGCTACAGACGTTACGGCATTTACAATAGCCTCTATAGATTGAAATGCTCCTCGAGATGATTCTGAAAGTAGATAGAGGAAGAATCTGAATGGCAAACAACAAAGAGTTTTTCCTTATAAAGAAAAAAGGAAAAGAAAAGAAAAGATTCTCTGGTGAAGTGATACCTTCAGCCAATCTCGCGAAACTGCTCTCCGGATTACCATGTCCATACTGACCACCATAGCCACCCATCATACCATTACCGTACATTCCACCGTACCTGTAACAGAATTCAAAGGGTTGAATAATGAATGATGGATGAAAATAAGGTCATTTATCAATGCAGACAGGAATGCGCCATGCTCTCGCCTTTCACTCAAAGCAGCGATGGTGCATGAAGCTGTACATGTTTCTACTATGAGTTGTGGATACCACCAGATGTTCGAGTCAGCACTTTAACTCCTTGACTGGATGTAGCAGTACACTAACAGTGCCCCCTGATCCAGAAGGTATAGCGGAATCGGATGATAGGGTATAAAAGGTTTAGATGGAGAAATATGGTGGAGGATTTCATTCTTGAGGACAGGTCGTAGTCGCACCATCCTCCACAGCCTCCTATCCACTGATGTAGTTGATCTGGGATCACCGATTACAATTGATCGATATGATCACTCAGATTGAGCACTACATTTCAACCATTAGAAAAAAGGCTCCTTTTGTCTAAAGTCAGAATGTTAAAATTGAAGAACTGAAACAGCAACTAGAGATGGCAATGCAATAAACATGACATGGGTATTCTACCATTTTCCCCATCAAGCCTTATTGGCCACGACCACGACCGATGGCAGTTCCCCATTAGGGTCGCTGGGAGCACCGACACTGACATCGATGGCTTCGCGAGTCATAGTGTGGGTGGAAAACAAAGGCTCCCATATGCCCGCAATAATCGATTATACTCGAAGGCATGGCGCATTCCACGGAGCAATATTCTATCGAGATTTTGGACATCCTATCCAAAAAAACTTCAAAAAAAAACCAACACCCAGCTTAACGAGCGGCTCTCTCCTATATAGCATCAATGTTAGCTTACGTAAACTGCCTCTCTATTAAACCTCTGAGCAAGGTTCAAGCTGTTTCAGGCAACCTGAAATTGCTGAAAACTGATCATTGTTACCAGACGTACATTCCTACACCGTAGCTGTTCATTCCGTAACCGGGACCATTATATCCCATTGTGTTTCCGTACATTCCGTATGTAGGCATCACTCCCAGACCAGTATTCATCTCAGAAGGCCTAGGTGGAGGCGGTGGCGGCGCCGGAGGAGCACTTGATGAAGGCCCATTTGGAAGTGACATCGCCTGAACAATTAAAAAGTCAGAGTAGTTCGACATTAAAAGTGTCCTGTCAGTATTTCAAGATTTCCAAACAGAAATAAGACTAATTAGTCTAACGTTTAAGGACAGATGTCTAGGGCTACAGCTTCAGTAGCTACGGAAGATTATGGAGAACCCGTAGGTCGACTACATACTCCGCGTGGATGATGGGCGAAAGGCGTCGTACAGATCGATAACCCAGGTTCGTTATATGCGCTCTAGCATGCCTGTTCTAGTTCACTTTTTTACGGTAACCCACTCACTGATAATAATTTTTACATTGACTGTTTGGCAGTTGGGTATTGTATAACCTCCCCTACCCTTTTCACCTTCCATTTCCATTCTGGATGTTCTTTTACAGTATGAACTTCTAGTTATATTTTGATCTCTTGCTGATGTGAACTGTTTCATTACACTAAAAAGAACGAAGAAAAATGACAAGTTGGAGACTTTTCATGTTGTGTAGTCTTAAGTGCGGGATATCGATTGAAGCCAACGCTTTCACCTATCGGCCATCGTGAAGTATAAATAGGACCGTACTGCGTATCAAACCAAACGTCTAATTTACTAGTCGATGAAAATGGATGAATGAGGATGTGTGGTGTCACACCTATTAGGGCTACACTAGAGAAAGAGTCACTGCATTTCGGAATCCACCACCGTTTTGGCAAAAGGGTGAACGTGGGGCGGAGAAGGGTGTTTTTTGATGAGTTAATTAACTGAAATAGAACTTTGTGTAGCAGCAAGTTCTGTATTTCGGCAAGAAGGTTGTGAAACAACGAACAGAAATCCATAACAAATTGAATGAAGTAGAAAAATCATGAGGAAAGGTAAAATGGGAACAATCTGAAGTCTCATGCAACAGACTGGGTGGAAGTTGATATTAAAAGAAACCCCCACATGACATGCCCATAAACAGAATGCATTCTCGACATGTGACAGTGCAACATTAAAAGTTCTCGATCGTGAAGACAAAACCAATCAATAATACGGCAAGACTAGCCACTCGATGAACTGATAAGGAGATACACTACATTGCGGTGAACACAATCAATACGACACCACAATGACCCCCCTTGAGTCATATAGTTCACTGAAGGAGACGATTATACCTGTTGGTAAGGCTTAATAGACTCATCTCATTCATTCTTGATTGGATGCGTCATGCATTCAACGTCCTGGAGAACTGTGAAAGAGTTTGGATACGTTCTTGTGTACGGATCGTGGAGGTTATTGCCCGAACTGGGGTTTTTGTGATTCCGGATATGTTAGAAGTACCTATAAGGCGAAATGCTCTAATGAACTCCGGGAGTTTCGATCTTTGACCAAGCCTGTGCGAAGACGCCCTTTTACTCGAGATGTCCTTCTCAGTAAACACGCCTGACACTTACACAATCGTCTCTCATTGCCTTCGAGCCTCAGAGCCCTGATTAAAGCACAGTCCCATTGAACGCATTTGACGTGTCTTACGCGAGCGGTCGTGCAGTGGTACTCCGCATTACCTTCACAAGCCCTAAGTTCAACTGCAAGCCAAGGAAAGGGAAAAAAAAATCCCTCAGGAAGAGAAAAAGCGCATCCAAACACTAGCGTCATCACTACGTTTCAAGTTCCATCGCGTCTAAATCATGAATTCACTATTACCTTCAATCTCTTGATTCAAGGGATTCTGTCATTTCGAAGTGTATCTCCACTTACCCCTTTTCGGAAGATGCTTTGTAAACTCTGAAACTCAGTTTGAGATCAGAATTTACGAAACGATAAGCCCATGCACACTTCATTATAAGTGACAGACTGGAACTAGCACAATTTTTGGGCTAACAACGCACCGTACTACAACTATAAGTATTATTTCTTCAATAAAAACATTCAAAGTAGCCAAAAAACAAAGTTCAAGTTGATGTATAGTTGAATTTATTCAAAGTTCAAACTTCAGTTCATAACAACAACACTATGAGATACACGAAAACACCCATGAATATTTACAAACGAAGAAAATGAACATGTAAACGTATTACTTTCCTTTTCCACGATAGCCACCCCTTCCGCCACGAGCAGCTCCACCTCCTCGTGCTCCAAGCTGCTTGCGTGCTCGCTGTTGGTCTTTTTGTTGCCGTCGAACCTCGTTAACTTCGTTCTTCACAAGATCCACAACCTGTAAACAAAATGTGAATGTGACCACTAAATACCACATAGGTATACATCCAGTAAATGAAAAGATGGAGAGTTACTTACCGTTTCAGGTATGCGGAGATATTTGACAGTTGATCCTCGGATATAAACCTCAGGCATTTTGAAGAATTTATCACCATCCTGAATAGAATCACACTTTTGAATGAAATTCAGATCGAAAAATCTCTTCCCATCTATTTGCCTGGGTNATTTATCTGTCTTTTTAAGAGCTTTGTTCAGATTCAGAGAGATTACGACAGTCGCAATGACGGCGACTTTAGTTACTACTCTCGAACCAATAGCATGTATGGGTAAACTTGACAGAATTCTTACTGGGACTGTTTTTATTGGGTACTTGAGAAGACCTGAAACACCCGGAAATAAATCATCCATACAGAACGCACCAGAACCACTCCTACTTCTTTGATAACCCATAGAAGCTTGAAATAATAGCATTATAAAATGTGAAAAATGTCTTAAGAGTTGGGTAAACGAGTTCGTTTACGATCTCGATCTATAGTGTGACCTATGATTAATTTTAACAATTTCCCAACAAGGGGTAAAATGAAGGTGGAAAAAAATAAAGTTGATGGGGATGGGGACGCCAATCCACTTTGCAAATATGACGCCTCCCACTAAAGCAATTCAATTCCAAATAAACTTTTTTTATGAATAGAGCTAGCAAGAAATACTTTGGAATATATGGCCAAGAATTCTAAATGGATAGGAATTACAAACTCACTTTTGAAGTAAAGATCACATCCCTCAAATGGATATTCATCCAAGAATCACACGATTGTAAATGACCATTGTATGTTTCTCCATTCTTCAACTCAATCAACATCGGATGATTTTGGGCAGTACGTAGCAATGAAAGTGGTAGCTGAAATTACTAGCTGTATGTAGAAATAAATTGGAATATCTAGCCATTACACTTACCACCATTTTTAGTAGACGCCTTGATGGAAGAGATGAAAATCGTAGAACCCAGAGAAACTGAAAGAATTCGCTCGAACGAGCGCTTGCAACTTTTCGAAGACAACGATTATATACTGGGCGTCAGTTAAACTGCGCTTGGTGACCGCTACGTCCAAACATCGCACTTCACGCCACAGTTGAAGGTGCCGCGATACGAACTTTGGCTACCAGCGTTGTTTACCGACACAGATTCAGACTAAATAGATATCAGCCTGTATTACACTGTCATTCCCAACAAATTCGTGTGAATATCCTCCAGTCAGCATAGGGCTCTGTAGTATACGAAGGATCAGAATCGGGTAGGCGGAAACGGTAGCGACAGGGGATATTGCTTCTCAAGTACGATCCGTCGATCGAAGTCTCAATCAAGCATGAACGACACCTCTGGGAATCGATGAGAATAGGAAGTGCAGTATCTTGGATGTCCACAGGATCCCATGAAATCTGATGGGCATCAAGTACTCCCACAATTCTGGAGGTTAATCCAAGGCACAGTCGCCATTCAGACTTTATTGTTTATTAGTAACAAACACAAACAAGTCATCGAATGCGGCGTAATGACATGAGGCTTCAGTCTTTAACCTCTTAACCCTTCGAACCAATTTGGGAGCCTTGGGTCTTCCCAAATCGGCTAACTGGTGTCGACTGTTCCGGGAGAGGAAAACCGCTGAGTTGAGCGTCAAGCAGATACTACAAGTTACTATTTATGTACACGTGTTTCACAGAAGGTCTAAAAGATAGCTCAATTCAGAAATTCTGAGCGAAACTGCTTACTAATTCTTTATCTCTGTAACTGAGATGGAAGAGGAAAGACTACTACTACTGCAGCACATTATTATAATCGAAGTCCAAGGATCGGACCTCGATCAATAGATTTGAAGTTATTCTGCGCATCTTCTTTCTTTAGTGGATATAGATGCAAGCCTGTTTTGATATTCCAACCAGCCTGCTATCGTGTGTACATTGGAATAGGTATTGATTATGCACGCGTGTGATCATTCACTGCTTATCTCCGAAATCTGAGCGGATAGCGGGAACATGTATGGGGGTGGGGGTGGGGAGGGGGGCGTTCTACTCGAACGGCATGCCTCCCTCCTAGCATACGAAAACTTGAATTCTGAACGGACGAACGGTACCTGTAGTTGCTGTATCTTACCCGTGGGACCTTGGGTAACAACACCTCCATCGAAAACTCGTGCAAGAGCCCCCTTTTAGAACAAGGTTGGCACGGTAGGGTTGAGACTGCTAGGGTTGAGACTGTAGGGTTGGGACTGCTTCAACCAAGGCTTGTTTGCAGCAAACCTCTGATAATCTGATCTCGCTAGATACCGTAGTTATCATGCCAGTATAAAAAGGGATTCCTAAGTCACTTCAGTTATTTGCTACTTTCTAGTCAAGAAGATCCGCTCAACCATGCCGCCAAAGAAAATGTAAGCATCTCAGTTTGTCGTCCAGGCAACTCCATCGCAAACAGCATGGGGAAGACTCTCCTCCCATCTCATGCAGTCGTGGTAACCATAGTGGCGACTGTTCCCCCACATTGCCTGATCCACCTTGTATATGTGTGAGGTTAGCGATGGGCAGTGAGGGGATCGCTGAGTTGAGATTCGATCCCAACAACTATCTTAATGGGGTGGGAGTACCATCGTCGTTGTTCTAGAGAAACGAATTTGCCATCTGAAGCTTCCTTGATGTCATCATTTCAGACTGGGCGCAAAAATGGAGAAGTTATTCCAAGGAATCTCCACTGTGTGGGGACAGTGAGTTCATCGTTTACTTTCTTCTATCTAACACAGTGGTCACTATCTGAATAATATCAGGCGATGACAGCAGCTTCAGAGGCGGCTATGGGTCCCAAGCGGGGATGCCACGCGGCGGGACAACTAGCTAAGAATCGCCGCGCGATGTCGGTCGGACTTACACCATGCGCTCTAGCGTCAATGCCTGAAGGGATATCTTCTATTCTAATGCTCATAGACATACCTGCCTCGGTCGATGGTAATACGTTCAGATACATACCGCTCTCGCTTCCGTAGGTATCAGAAATAAGTATTGATTTGTCCGCTCGCAATCATTGCCCATTCGGCTGTGCACGCGCGTGTGAGTGGGTTGAGAATGAGACAATCATGAGAAGGCTGTTCCAGCAGTAGAGCACAACTGTTCATACTTCGTGAGTCCTTAAAAATGAACATGGGCAGGATGATTTGATCGGTAACAGTTCAGGATGATAAACAACAACTCGATCTGCATCCATGCTTTTCACCTTATACGAGCGGTGCTATAGGAGTGGGAGAGGGAGTGGCAGATAGGAAGGATGAGAAGGGAACAATACAGATCAGACTTCCCCGAACGCACACCGCTTTTGATTACCGAAAGAGTCGTAATGTCGAGCATTGATTCAAGCATGTAGACAGCTAGTTCACGGGGTGGTAACTTCTTCCCGAAAACCGCGTCGCGCTCCCTGTATCCTTTCGCGCGTCCCCTCTATCAACCCAACAGATGAGGGCTCTACAATGAGTCGTGGTAGCCCAGAAATATACAAGCCAGTGCTTTTATCCTTCCAGACGAGTCTCATACCAGTCAATCGACTCGGGAGTGATGGAGGCCTGGTAAGACTGTGCGGTCTGGTCTCCAGACCTTGCGTGTGTGATAGTGCGTGGCTTGTGACTACGCCTCTTCCTCCGACTGTTCAAAATCAGGAAGCTTATCTGAAAGCTTGCCATTGCGGAAACGCTGGCAGACTTCAACTCTTACTTACCCCATACCTGATCAGAACCTCTACACAAATTTAGGGCACTCGCCCATAGAGCCAGTCTGTGTCAGTAAGGCACCATATTTAGGGCTGTGGACAGGTTTCAAATGCAAGCTGGGATGCAAGGACAGGCTGCTGAACCAGGGATAGGTGAAGTTATTTGGATTTCAGTAATGTTCTCAGCTGACTTGGAGTCGCTTAATGTGGACGCAATCATCTTTCCAGACGCTTTTTTCTCATGGAGCCTGTGGGCAGGCCATATACATAGATTTTGAAATGACAACATGCTGATAAGGCCTGATGATAGTTGCGATAATATTCGGCCGTTGCAGTATTCAAAACACCTTTAAAACACATAGGTCACGGTAAAATTGGTTCTAGAGATATCTTCGTGGGATCAGTATCCAAGCGTTATCCAGAGATGCACATTTGGCGCGGATAGATTGAGAAACGGACTAGATAGGGTGTTAAAAGGGCTCAAAGACCATATCGGCGTATGACACACCCAAAGGCGGACGAGTTTCACCGGCGTTGTGAAGACCTAACCATTCACAGAAGACGCCCGTCTTTGTTGACCCATGGCGACTGTGGAAGGCAGTTCCGGGCATTTTTTGATTTAATGTAGTCAGCTATTCACGCAACAACAACAGAAATCTCGTCNACAGAAGACGCCCGTCTTTGCTGACCCATGGCGACTGTGGAAGGCAGTTCCGGGCATTTTTTGACTTAATGTAGTCAGCTATTCACGCAACAACAACAGAAATCTCGTCCTAAGACACCACCTGCCATTTCCGTCATGATAAGCTCGTACCACTTTATAAGGGAACAAAAATTCGACAATACAGATACGCGCCGTTCCTTCATTGTTTACTAGTGAGTGATAAATTATTGGTTATCCACTTAGAAGCTTAAAGGCTCTGCTCCTGAAAGTGCTCACCGCGTCAGCCACAACCAGCCAGCACCTAAAGTAATTTCTTGAACGAAGTCTCTGATTTACTTTGCCAGTCTACTGAAACTTCACTGCAAAAAAAAAGGAATATGAAAATCCATTCCTTACCCCAAAACATGTTTATAGTTAAAGGTGGTGAAAAGCAAGAAGAATCGCCCTTGAAGAAATCTAAGAAGAAAAAGAAAGTCGAGAAACCTACAGTTGATGAAGCTGCTCCTACAAAAGATCCGGAAGTACTCGCTGAGCCCCCTTCTTTGAGAAAAAGAAGAAGGAGAGCCAGGGAACAGCAGGCTAAGGAAGTGGTAAGCTAGTTGTGTTAATTGTAATAGGATCAGAGTCACATTCCGCAGAAGAGGAATATGAGTTGTATGATCATGCGTGGGAAGGAAGGCGCCATGCCAGCCGATTACGAGAAAATAGAAAATTCTGGAAAGATTTAAATGGGACTTTCACTTTTATTAAGGGTACAAGTCAATTACAGGGTCAAATGGTCTCTAAAAGGTTCCAGCCCCATGGAGTAGAGCCATAGTCAAGCTGTGAGTGGAGGAGGGAGGGGGTTGGAAGTGTTGCTCGGACAATAAGCTGCTTTGAAATACCCATGGAGGCGGAAGGCACTCCTAACGGATACTAAGAGCTAACCACCCCCTTAAAACTCGTGAGAATGGCACAACCATTCTGGGAGGGCTCCCTCTTCGGAGCAACTACCGAATGAACATTTTCTATTTACGCGCTGCGAAACAATACTCGAAAATACGTTTGAGCTCAGTCTTTTTCAGGGCAAAACTGTCGAAGCGAGTCCAGTGACAGCGTTGATCAATCTGCCACCTCCTAAAGGTTCACCTTCAACTCCAGCTGGACCTACTACAGCAATAGTACCTGTGGATGCAGGACAAGGGCAACAACCTGGCGTTGAAGGTCAAAAACCTCCTTCTCCGTCACAGGGGCCACCAGCAGGAGGAACACAAGGGTCGTCCGCACCATCACCGACGGGAGCACCGCCACCACCGCCTCCTCCACCACCACCACCACCTCCACCGCCACCACCGCCACCACCACCACAAATGCAAGAGCGTCAACAACCACAGGTGGCACAAGTGGCCGCTTCTGGTATGAGGATGGTAGGTTTCATAGGTAGTTTCGAAGTCTCC
>UZAF01017121.1:39297-54167 GCA_900617895.1 Haemonchus placei | reverse complement strand
TTCTGGAGCGATGAATATGTTTAATTTCAGCAAGCCCGTATAACTGAACTTCAAGAGGAGGTGTCCAGACTGCGACTAAGTCGTGCAGGACAACCTCGTGATTTCACCGACAAAAGCATTACAAGTCACGAGATGGTGGGGATGATCGAATACTGTTTTGCCACCGAAGTGTGCTCAACTGGGATTTATGAGCTCACCTTCTTCAGGTCACCCTCCGTATGAAAATGGAGAGGTCAGAAGTTGAGCTGAGTGAAAGAAAGGCTGAGCTTGCCCAATGTCAGACAAGAATGAGGCATGCAGAAGAGCAGGCAGCTGATCTACGGCAACATGTACAGCTGCTGAAGGAGCAAATTACTAATCGTGAACAGCAACATACACTCTTACAGGGCGACGTATGTTTTGATGCTTCACATTTCCCTACATTTTCTGAGTTTCATTTTGTTATTATTTTTATTTACTTGTTTTGTATTTAACAGTTTTTGAAGTTGTTGTTTACTTATCCAATTTATAGTAGGTATGAGAACATTTTAGGATTCGGTACATGCAATTATCTTTCACTTCGGACTGTCGGTTTAGAGAGAAGGATGATTTTTTCGCATACGATCATCAAAGAAGAGTGCATACATGAGCGAGATTGATTCCTTTGTAACCATTGTACTGATTTCGCATAGCATCGCAACTGGTTGTAAGAGCAAACAAATGTCGTTAGGTCCACTCCAGTAGTGTTATTGGAACGATACTTCGCGTAATGGCATCTTAACATCAATTAACCAATTCGAGTCACGCAGAGCCGCAGATTTGTTTACCCTATTCACTTTTAGGTCGACGCTTTGAGACAAAAGCTAGAGGGTAAAAATCAACAAATGGAGCAACGTGATCAACGAATAGAGCGCCTCGAGAAGGAATTAGCAGCCGCAAAAGGAGAAGTGATCGAGAAAAATGAACAAGTGAGTTCATTCGTTCAGAACCAAGGATGTTTATGTTGATATTCAGGCGCAGTGCACTTTTTTTTTTCACCTCTGTTTTCTTCCTTCCAAACTCAAAAGATTGGTTTCGGTTCCTCGCGCACACTTCGTTCATGTTGAAGCTGTGCTTGATCTATTAGATCTCCTACTATTTGTATGTGTGCTAAGCCTTGAAAAAAATAGTTTTCTTACAGATCCAACAGTCTGATCACAGAACATCTCAGATGATGGGGCGTATTGATGGCTTGGAAACGTCTCTGAGAGATAAAGAGGCTGAGTTGGACAAGGCTAAGGTTAGTAACTTTCGATTTTTTTTACAACTCGAGCTCTGTAGTGGTCTTCCTTTGAAGGTTGATCTAATAAATTGTTTACGGACCGTCGAATCTTCATTTTGTTTTCAGATTCGTCTACTCAGTCATCCTGATGTAATTAAAGAAAAGGAGATGAAGGACAAGATCGAATCAAGTATAGTTTTCTTCGTATATCCCCAGATCCTTTTTAATTGGAGATTTATTCTATTTAGTGACACTGGAAAAGAAACGTCTGCAAGATCACATCGATCAGTTAAGAAGGAACTCTGAAAAAGAGCGTTTGGAGCAGCAAGAGACCTATCAGGCTGAGGTGAGGACGGCGTTTTTTTGCCATTTTTGTTCGTAGTTTGTTTGCTTTCTCAGTAGTCTAGTCTCTTAACCTTTGAGCGACTTAAAAAATAAAGCCATAACTTGTAATTCTTTATAGTTACGACAACTAAGGTGCAACGTAGAAAATTTGCAAAAAGAACTTGCTGATCGTGATGTTTTATTGGAGTCGCAGAATGAGAAGGTGCGTCTTGCTTATGATTCGTTGTGAGAACATCTATTCTGTTTTCCTTTCAGATCGGTGATATGGATCGTGAACTTGCCACCTCTAAGCAACGGCTACAGACAGCAATAACAGATAAGGGTGCTGAAGAGCTTCATCGCGAGGTCAGTTTAACACATCTCATGCTTAATTTTTTGGGTGAGGGGCTGTAGTTGCCAGTGACGCGCTATCACACTGGTCTAGAGTACGAATCCCGTTTCGGTACTCTCCAGGTCAACCGAGCCTTCCATTCCTTCGGATTAGGCTAATCGGCACCAGACTTGTCTGATTGTGAGGAGTCGAAAGCACTGACTTCTACGTTATTTGGCCACTACAGTCATTGTATGGGCCAAATACGCATTGAAACCCCCACAACGATTCTGAATGGAAGTCGTGTGGATGGCGCGTCTCAAAAATTTGCTTTATTAGGGACCAGAGATTTTGTTCTTTATCTTTTTATGCTCAAATACTGACGAAGTAGGCAGTATGATGATACAGTAGGTGAAAAAAGAAATTACTTGCTCAGTTTAAAAGAATCGAGTAAGGGGTATGGGTGTCTACTAATGCGTAAGATCGCTCGACCAGGCAGTTAGAGAGAAAAGGCGTCGAACATCGTAGCTGAATTTCAAGAACCAAGTTAAAACACATTTCAGTGATCGATGTTTCAGGTAGAATCAGCCCGAGGGGAAATAGACAAATTACTGAAAATAGTTCGCCAGCTGGAGAAAGAGAATACACAACTCAGTTCACAGTGCAAGCAGTTGCAAAACGCAATTGATCGAGGTGGAACTGAAGCAAGCAGTGGTACCTTGACTAAGGTAAGGTGTCCTTCTGCAGCATTCTGTTATCAATCAACCAAAATGGCTAATATGAAAGGCTGGTGTTCCAGGGCGACATTACAACTGTAGTACCCGGCAGTCTTCTTCCTGGAGGTATTAGTGCCCAAGCAAAGAAAAGGTAACAATCAGGCTTTCGGTGACTTCGAGCTTTCCAAGCATGTTAATTTAGAATCGAGGAACTGGAAGAAGCACTGAGGGAATCAGTAAGCATCACAGCTGAACGAGAAGTTCACCTTTCCCAGCAGAAGCACATTCTTCATCAAGTGAACCAACAGGTGATAAAAAGCTTTTGCCGTAACCCGTGGTACTATATTTAATTGGTACTGTTTGCAGTTGAGTGACGCTCGACGTGAAAACGCAGAATTGAGAAAGCGAGTAGCAGAGGGAAGCACGGGTGACCGCGAACAGTTGATGAGAGCACTCGAAGCCGAACGGCGACAACACATCGAGCAACTGTTACAGCTGAAGTGCGCTCGTTGAATGTTTTTTTTCCTCGAGTAAACAGAAAAGTTGCAAGTTTTTAGACAAGAAGCTCTTATGGCTGCCATCGCAGAAAAGGACGCGCATTTGGCCCTTTTGGAAAAGTCTCGCGCACCTCGTGAAGAGATCGACACAGTTCGTAGGCACAAAGATTCCCTGATGCGGAAATTGAAGCAGGAGAACGAACGGTATGTTTATGTTTTAGTTTTGCAAAAAAGTTTATCCAAAGTAGACCTGTTTTTTCAATTCGATCCTAACTGATTTTTTTTTCTGGAGCCCAGCCCCCGCTTTTTTCCTTACCTGAGGTTAGCAGTGCCCTTTTGCTGATTTCTCCTATGAGTATAGAATCGAGTGAAAGTCTCGATGAACGAAGTTCTCTCGATTCATTACTCCTTAGGAAGGGATCTGGGTAACGTATTTATGTTAAGTCATAAACAACCATAAATGTAAGAACGATGGAATCCTACAATTTGCAAACTCTGTGTTCTGCAGTACGTGGTGGGAAGGTGGGTTGTAGGAATTGATGGCAACTGACAAGAGTTGATAAGCTTTCAGATAGGAATTATTGGTTCCTTAACTTCAATACGCGTTTTTTGCTCTCAAGGGTGTTTTCATAAACAAATAAGTGTTCCAGGCGCGCAATGGTTGTTCGGCCTGACAGTGCTGCCAGCGTGGTTCAGCCTGGCGCTGCAACGGTCGCCGTTGGGGGTCCCACTCCTTTCATATCACAGCCAAGCCCTCGACAAGGTATTATATACTTTGATTTCAGTTTCTTTTGATTTCCAAGTGTTATATACGTTATTTTCTTATTCCCTCAGGTGATGTGATGGCTATGTCTGGAGAGCTTGATGACGCCGAAGGAATTTGGGCATAATTCTGCTCTCAAATCCTTCCAATGATAGAAATCTTACTAGTCATTTGTTTCCAAAACATTATAGGAATCGCTGCTGTCGTTTTATTTTCTGACCATGACCTAGGTATGCTCTCGCACTGCCGTGCACACGCTTTCCTTTACGTTGAGCCTTTTTTTTCGTGAATTCTGCCCTTTTAAATCCTTATCACCTCTTGGTCTCCCACCGCTTTCGCACCACTCACTGCAGCAACTCACACTCCCACACTCGTACTGCATCATAGACTACTCTCATCGGATCTGATCCTCCTGCATAATTTCTCAATTCTGTGCATTTTCTCACGGTGTTTGTCTGTTCGTTCAATTTTCATTTTTGCACTTTTTCGTTCACTTTGTTGTTGGTGGCGCAAACCTTTTTTTTTGACATTTTGTCCTGTTTAGGGACGTCTTTCCAGATGTTGATCACATCTTGAACCTCACTTTTCTTTGTAGTAATATAATTTATTAATAAAGATCAAAGCGACTACAAAAATTGTAACAACATAGGATGTTGAGTGAAGAGGAGAATCAATGCAAGAATCACACTGGTGTGAGGTGAAGCTGAAAAAGCTGTTGATCTCTCCAGGAATGGATAGAAGAAGTCATTAGGTAGCCGTAAGTCGATGTGAGGAAGGGCGGCGAAGCGCGACGAAATGGCTGAATGAGAGTAGTTTTGGCAATCTTCAACCGCATCGCATTCTACTGAGATTAAAAAGAAGTTTTCTTCGGGGAGGGCTCTTAATAGTTTGCCTCAAAAACCACCTTCACGATTCTGCGAAGTATCAGCTGAATGAGGGTAGGGAAGTGGGTGGAGTAGGGGCATAGTGATTAACCAGGACCCGAACTAGCCACCTGACGAGTGGCACAATCGCAGTTAAGAAACCACGAGCGATTCTCATTCCCGGGCTCTACCTCCCAAATTGGAGCAGCACTGCTGCCTGCTGTTACTCAACTCCGTTAAACTCGTAATTGTCGTTGTAAATTGTTCGTAGTTACACTCATGGAGAAAACAGTGCCAAAACGCATAGGGACGCCGGCTTGGTCATTAGATTCGTGATGACATTTTGCGTTGGTTTCATCGCTTCCGTGGATTGCACTCTAGCGATTTCATAAAAATTAACTCTACGGCACTGCATAAGAGAAGTGGAATCAAGAAATGTCTTAGGCTTTGACGAGAGTTGTGATCCGTGACTCTGTCGAAGACTGAATTTCCTAAAGGAATGGGGACTGAGCAGCTTTCAAATCGACAGGACTCTCCAGTAGTCGCCACATTGTTAGAGAAGTACCGACTCCGCTTCTGCAAAGGGGTTGGTGCCCCAGTAAAATACCGTCGCAGAACTATCCACTTCCAGTGCAACGCAAAACGTTTTCCTGGAAATTCCGAGAAATGCCAATCAAATGGCAATCGAACCTCATTTGATCCTTTTGGAGGGTGTTTTCAAGTGCGAGGTGTCAACATTTACAGTGTCAACTGTATTTCGTGAAGACACGAATAAATACTATATAATTGATATTTTTGTTTGTAATTTATAGTTTTGACTAATGTAGTCAAAAACGGACTGCACGATCTTATTCATCCTTACATCCCCTCAATCATCGCCGGCTATGATGCAGAGGAAATGAAGTGGCCGATGATATTAACAGCCCATCCCTCTTGGTCCCCACTTTCTCAAATGAATTCCAAAACGGGGTGGGCTAGGGTACGAACAGTTGAAAAGACTTCAAAAAGTGTGTCTTACGTGGGGTTGAGTCTTTGAATTGAACGCTGAACCGTATGATTGCCGAGTCGGTGAGGGACACCTAAAAAGACCGGGCTCGATTGATTTTTCACAAAAATTTCTTAGAAATAGCTGAAAAAGATAAATTTGGGAGATCTGACCGCGTTGTTGTTGACCGCATAAGCCGCCGATTTAATAACTAGCCGGTGGTTCCGTTCTGAGCCTTCTCTAGAATAGTAGATGAAAAACAAAAAATCCGTGTTGAGAAAGCAAGATGTGCCGGAAGAATCCTGTAATTGATTCAGCTTTAAGGTTGTCCTACAGACAACGGGGAATCTCCCTTTGAGATGGTCTTAAGAGGCGGAAGAGCGTCACTGACCTGTACCTCGGTTCGATTTTTCCGAATCACCTGTGCATTGGTCTCGTTGGATATGATTCCATCCGGCACACTACGAACCCATTTGGGCACAAACTCGTCTTCGAGTTGTTGGACTACTTTTTGCATCTCTTGGCATTGCGAAACTCTAAAAAATTACTCATCATATAAAATTGGCAAGATTTCTTTGACAACAGAGCTCAGGCAGTCATAAAGGATGACGATGGTGATTTCCACCAAAAGGTAGAGCGGTAAAAAGAAATCGTGGGGTTTCGGTATTTGGATTCTTGCTGGGAGAGACAGTGGAGAGTTTAAAACATGTAACATTTGATTATTCACTCTATCTTAATGATGTTGATGCACTTCGACGGCATCGATAATAAAGGAGCCNAGTGATATGAACGGCACTCCAAAACGGTCAAAACAACACTCAAATATAGGTGTGAGTGCAGTAAGTGGTTTTCCTGGGCCTAGTAAGAGTTCTGCGGTCTAGGAAGTGTGACACACGATAAAAAGCATTACCAGAAAAAAATCGAAGAGAATGAGAGCTGACAAAAACATGTTCTCGGGGTTACTTCTAAAAGATTCAATTCAAATTAATCAACTGACCGTATGGTGCAAGTGGATGAAGAGTTAACCAAGAATTTGATAGGTACTCTGCTGTGTGTTTCACAGAGCCCAGCAAGCGGCAGTGAGAACAAGAACGGAGCGTCGAGATCATCTGAAAAAAGCTGTTGAAAAAATCTTCCGAGACGTTTTTGTCGAACAAATGAAACCATAGAAGGTTTCATTTGTTCTACGGGTCATATTTAGGGCCAGTGCAGCTTTGCATTCTCGCAACATTCCTTCACGCACGCTGTTTTCAAAAATGCAAATCAGACAGCTTGGACAGGAGCCACCGGTCCCGGCTCCTTCTAACCGACAGCATGATAACGATTCCTCTCTATTTATGCTTACCCTTACACCATTTTAGTGTCCCGTATACATGGCATGTATTGGGTTGTAACATAAGTTCGTAGAGTTTTGCCTTAGAGTTATTTTACAATGAGTTGCTTTGTTTTTTTTTAGCAAAGTGAATACATTCATTCGAAAGAGCTCTTTCTCCTTTATAAAACTGTTCTTATTTGTTTTTTGAAGAACTCAATTGTTCGTCTTTTTTTCTGACTCAGAAATGGAATATCCAAAAGGGAAAAACAGCATTTTTGACATCTGCTTTTCTTTGCTTTTCATCGAGGTCAAAAAGTAGCCGAGGTCACTCGGGACATATGCAGTGGGTACGGGGAAGGTGTCTTAGGGGTGTTTCGGCCAACTCAGGAGTTGTTTGGCGACCAATCAAATCTTCCTTAAATAGTGCCTTCAGATGCTCTTCGTCGCATTCTGCAGGTCGTCCGCTTCGAGGCGTGTCTCTAAGGTCAAAGTCCCATTTCTAAACCTTGCGAACCATTTTTGTGCAGTAGACACACTTAAGACACCTTCTCCGTACACGCTGAATACGTCCCGAGCGGCTTCGGCTGCTTTCCGACCTTGATGAAAAGCGAAGAAAAGCAGATGTCGAAAATGCTGATTTTTCCCTCCTGGATATTCCATTTCTTAGCCAGAAAAAAGGCGAACATTTAAATTATACAAAAAAAGTTTCATAGAGGAGAAAGAGCTCTTTTGAATGAATGTATGCTGAAAAACAAAACAACTCGTTGTAAAATAAATCTAACGCAAAACTCTACGAACTTATGTTACAACCCAATAGGTCCTCTTTCTCCTAAATGGAAGTAAGGCAAGGGAGTGGAACTGAAATCGATGCCTGCGGCAGTACAAGGCCAGGGTAGAAATCCATTTCTTACAGGGGTTTTACGATGGAATACAATGCTGTGGGAGGAGAACTTCACTGACAATATCCCCTCGAACGCCATAAAATTATGAATGAATGAAGGAAGCATCGGAAGAGAACTCCGAGGATAAGCACAGTGCAGGATACGGGACCTGTGGGTAGAGCAGTCACTGGGTTGTGCTGCACCACGTCCGCGGCCTCGAGCCACGAAGCAAGGCTTGGTTACGGCAAAGGATGACCTCACTTCTGCACGGGAAACAATAAAGGGAAGGATTCCTGGGGCCATTCAAAAGGAAACTTATATTGTCGTGGGTGTTTTCGAAAGCTGATTTCCAAACTATTACACGTTCCAAATCTGCGAAACGCATGGTGGCAATTTTGTGAAGTGAGGTTTTTTTTGTTGTAGGAAGGAATGAATTGTTTTATTTGATCTCTTTCCACTGTTTTTTTTTTGAGACAAAGAATTTTATCAGCAAACTGTGTGCGGTTAACCGAACGGTTAAGCACAAAGTTACGAAACCATTTTTCCCTATGTTTCAGTGCTGCATCATTGTTAGATCCATCAAAGCTGACCCTGGCAGATGGCCACCATCGGTAGCTGGGTGGTTACAAAGCTACGGTGAGTGGTTCTCATTTCAATCATCTGCCCTGGTGGTCTCGTACTTTGGTGGGTGATGGAAGCATTTCGTCGGATCGTCACGAATTGTTACGATCCTTTCAGGCCGTGGAGAAGGCGATTTCGATGAAACGTCAGCCTACTAGTGCTTATATACAGAACTCGTGAACAGTTTAGGAAAACAAATCAGTAGCACAGCAATTATGTCGAGATTTCAGTCTTCTAATTGCTCTGTGCTATTCTTACTATATTGCTTTCTTAATTTTATTCTGGTCGGTTGATTGCACTTTCTAAAAGCGATCTGTTAAGAACGAGGCGATTCGTTTTTTGTCCCTTTTGTCCCAATTGATTTTGAGGTACCTTCTTTCGGACCTCAGGAGAAAATATGAACCAACGGTATCAGCAATTTAACGGTGGCAGATTCCAGCCCCCTGATACAACCAATCACTCCGTTGTGTGCTCTTGCTATACATTTCAGCATGCCAGGTCCTCTTTGAGGAGCAGACATTCGGAATGTTTAAGGGTCTGTCTGTGCTCAGTAACGTCTGATGACCGCAAGCCATGGAGTGGAAAAACATGGAATCGCTAGATTATCGGACTCGTACCCTTCATAGCATAGATTTCATCTCCACGTTGATATCCACGCTCCTTGTTCTCGTGGGGTGACTCGAGGTGGTCTTTGAAGACGACGGTGAACTTCTGCCTAAAGGTGGTGTGGTTTTGTGCCGTCAGCGTCGAATACGTGATCGAAGGCAGTTCAGCATCAACTATCAAGGTTCCATTGATAGTGATTTCCATTGTTACCTGAATAAAGCAGTGAATTGGCAAAGGTCAACCATGTATGATGAACGTACCTCTTCGATGACGTTTCGGCACTGACCGTCTATCCATTGCGCTGCCATTAAAGTAGTATTTGTACGAAACATCGTTTCAGTAATCTCGTTGCCAATGAGCTGAATTAGCGACCAAAGTAAACTTTATTGTAGCTGTAAGAATTTTATTGACAAAAACAATATTTTCCTCTCCATAAAAGGTCACTTGTAGTTTTCTTTTTTCAGAATCTCGGACTCCAAGTAGCTGAAGTTTGCGGCGCAACTAGTTTTGACTGCCTTCCTGAGATTCCTACGACTCCAACTGGAACGGGGTCATCAGGGCCAAGTGGTGTGGGCACTGGCTTTTTGAGCCTATGGGGTCAGTTGCCAGCACAGTACCGGAGGAGGGTTACCTGACTGTCCATCTCCTTTCATCTTCTATTCCTCACAGGATCTGTAATCCAGCGGACTGCTACTGTAGATTTGACTAAATTTTAATTTGTCTGTATTAGTTTTAGGTTAGGTGTCTAATAACTGCCGTTTGGGGTGCACTCTGTGAGTGTATGTGTAAATAAATGAATATATAAATGAACAAAAATAAATAATATAAATAAACAAATAGGCAAGGATAGAGCAATCGAAGCAGTGTGCGGGTAACAGACCGAGGCCAACTTACCGATACCAATGGTGACCCGAAAAGTGATTGAGCAGAAAGAAAGCTGTTTGATAGGCATTCGGACTCCGAGAAAGACGTGAACTCAGGAGTACAAGCAGTGGATTGGGAAAAGCCAAGAACTGGAATGGTTCATCTGTACTTGTCGAGAGGGCACTTGGCAAGGAACATACCAACTTCCTGTGTGGCAGTGCATTTAGAACCGAAAAACGAGGCTGGAATAAGGAATTCCGTCAAGTGGTCATCTTTTCTTGTGAGGAGTACTGGAGGAGATGACTCGCTGTGGTCCTTGAAAGAAGGTTAGGATTGAGAATTTAGTAGTATATATGACTCACTACCTCGTAGTCCATAGAAGGATTCTCCGAAACGAATTCAAGCCATTGCTCCTCAGTTTGAATAATTGGAACTTTCTCATCCGATTGTTCCTCTAAAATATTATATTGTGATGAGGTTAATCAAGTTGGAGTAAGTGTAAGTTTTTTTTTAAGTTTTGTTTTCTTGTACTAACACAAAACTCCTCAACGACTGAGAAAGAAAGAAACAATAATATTGGCGCTTATAGCTACTGTCATGTTATGCGGAAGGGGGTGGCGCTTTTTCCCCGAACGGCCGCACCCGATCACGGTTAGTCACGCGCCATGAGAGGTAAGATTTGAGTTTCCAGTGGGGCGGTGCGATGATCACTGCCGCTCCCCGCAGGGGTTCGAGGAGAAATACCACCATCGGTAGAAATGTGGCCCATCGAAATGCAGGGCTTCCCAAACTTACANAGGTATCTTGATTGTAATGTCTTGAAAACTCACAAACGGAAAAACGTTTTTTTTTTTTACTTAACCCACGTCATATACAATAAAATGCAGCGACCGAATCCCGAATCTCAGCACGAACATGAGTTATGAGGAAGTTATGGGTAGCTCTGGTACGAACACAATTCTGACGGCTATTCTTGAACACCTCAGCCGTTGCACATTCATAGAAATCACCTATCCAGTTCTCCCAAAACTGGTCTTTCAATGACTCATTATCAGTGTGACTGGCCCAAAAGATCTTGTCGATGAACCGCACTGAAGAGTCGAGTAGGTTAGAATTTAGGGAATAAAACGGTCATTCTTCGATGACGATGAAGAGGGGCAGAATGTGTAGGCACCCTTCTTGACGTGGTCTATGAATTGGAGCACTGTATTGTTGGATGCACCACGGACCGTTTCAGCAACGATTGCCGAACTTAGCCTCCAGTATGTCCACCATTACACATAGTATCACTCGTTATTGATGTACGCGCCCCTTATTACTGAAGGCACAGAGCATGATAAAAATGGTTCCTGAGATATCCCACTAGGTTGAATCCGTGGCCTCCTCGTATATTATATGTGGCGCTATAAACGGTCTAGAAATGACGTTATAAAGGCTCAAAGATTGCCCCGTATGTATCCTCGGACGGCATTGTAGATCCTGCGCCATTCACAGATCGCTCGTATGTCGGAAATTCGATCAATTTGTCATGACCCATAGCGACAGTGAAAGGAAATTCTGGACAGTTCTAGCTGGATGTAATCAGCTCTTCTCGCAATTGCATCACAATTGTAACAAATGAATTTTCGTCCAAACGCAAGTCCCATGCCATTTCTGTCATGGTGTCCTCGTTTCATTCTCCATCAGGATCGACAAAAAGCAACTAACAATAAGTCTCATCAATGACCTAATTTTCGCTCCGCCCATTCCCTCCCTCATCCTTAACCATTTCCAATCGGACATCCATTTGAATGGCTCTTTCAAAATTTGCCTATGCGAGGTGGCCCTCCTCCGCTTGACAGATCTGGTATCTTCTCCCCGAACGGTGGGTCGCGTTCGCCGCACTCGATCGCACGCTACGAGGGGAAAGATTTGAATTCCCACGTAAAAGATACGGAAGTCGCCGCGGAACCACTGTCGCTGGCCGAAGGGGAGTTCGGAGAGGTCTTCCGCCACCCTTACTTAACAATTTTTCTTATGCGAAAACGCGATAGTTTTGTCGGGCTTGAAACAGCAGAAAAAAAGAATGGTATATGCTTGATACCGCCAGACAAAGGCATGTATTATTCATGGTACGACCATCTACTACTGGAACTCAAGAATGAAGGGTGTTCCTAAAAATAATATTATTGACAAAGGGTTGTAACTCGATCTGAAAAAGCCCGGATTACCTTACAAATTTTCAGTACTATTTATCAATTTTCTGAAAAGCTCTAAGGAGCAAGAAATGACGTGAGCAACTTACGATTAGACCGGATGACACAAAAGAGGTCTGTAGATGGCAAGATCGACTCCCCATGGTGGAAGAGCACTGAATCATGGCAAGTTTGTTCAGCAGCGTGACTTGGGGAAGGGAGAATGAGGAGCAATAGCCACGAATAGAGCATCACTGCTACCTGCGCAGAAACCACGTGGGTTGCAGCCCGTTGCTAAGGGAGAGCGTTATTGACGACCAATGGCTCGCTGCAGGCTTAGGTCATCTGCAATTGCACTAGGTCATCCATCATGATCATCAGTGGGTGTATGGGTTACCAGCATACTATCAAGTTTATGTTCTGGCTCAATTAAAAAGCAGTAAATGAGTGATAAACTGTTGTGAAGAATACCACCCTAAATACACCATAAGCAAGCAGCTAATTGACTGTAAGCCTAATAGAGGATGTTTTACCAATAATAATTCCGCCTCTAAAGCATTCCCACAGGCGGAGGTGCTATAGCGGCACGTGGCGCACTATCGCACAAGCATAGTCCAGGGATCGAATCCCGAATCCAAACCTGGCCAAAGAACCGAATCCCTGATCGATATCCGCCTAAGCCGATAAAACCTTCCATTCCTCCGGGGTCAGTTAGTGGGTACCACAGTCGTGTGGGAGGATAAAGTCACAGATTTGCACTTCGGCTAGCCACCGCAAGCCATCGTATTGTCATAATACGCTTCGGATACGTCAGTAAAATTCTTAACGGAAGCGCTTTGGCACTCTTAGATTGANNTGAACTCAGCGGGAATGTCAGGCGCAATGAGGCGAGGGTCAGCCGTCTAGCGAAGCATGATCCTTCTATCCTAGCCTGCTGAAGTACATCGCAGTCTTCTTGTTCACTCAGCACTGCACAGAATTCCTGACCTGATGGCGTTGATTGGTCGAAGAAATCGTCTGCTGTGGGACCTTTGAGATTTTTGAAATGGCCGTGACTTTCGTGTCTGATTCCTTTATGTCTACCGATGCCTGCCGAACCCCTTCAGTGACTTCTGTCCTTCCATGCATGAGAATAATGACAAAAGAGCATAATGACGAGCGTAATGAAGCAGTGACCAGGCTCCAGTCCCTCAAACAGCTCACAATTCTTTCACTAAGGCAGTACTCCAGCACACAGAGCCGAGCTCGCTTGGGTATGGTGCTGACGTTAGCTGCTCAACTTCATGTCGAAGAGGGATGTCCATTCGGTTTTTTATATCTTAACCCACTTGACTCTTCCGCGTGGTCCCTCATTAGGAAAGGACCTGTCGGGTTTGCAACTCTACTTTGAAGTCCTAGAAAGCAAGGAAAACTGCATAAATGTAGATTCCATTATTATTTTTAGCTTAGAAGCTTTATTACGTTGCTAGGCTCCCATGATTTTGGGACACCCTGTACAAGCGTTAACGTCGAGCACAAATAAGGTGCAAAAAATACAAATATCGACAACCTCGCAACCCAGAAAAAANAAAAAATCGTTTTATTAGTAAACCCATTGCATTTTGATTTACCCCTAGTTTGGAAAGTGCAGATTGATTTAGTTCAAGGTCAGGTCTGACACTTCGACCTTTCACCGAAGATTTTTGACCGCTACTTATGTATTCTATACAATGTACAAGTTAGTGCTTTTGTCCCTCTAGATGGATCTGGTGCCAATTCACCTACTCCTGAGGGTTCGAAGGCATGGTTAGCCCGGCCGGGTATTGATCCTGGATTCGAACCCGTGACCATGATGACAGAACTCTTTGCTTTTCCAGTTATATTGAATTTTCAGTGACGTAGGTACTTCAAAGGGCTTTTGATCTTCTCGAAGTTCTTCTTTAAATAATCCCAGCATTTTGTTGAGAGCTTTCAAAACCTATGATCACCATATTTTTAGAAGGCCTAGTTCAGACAATTCTGTGTTACATAGATTAGATGAAGTAATGGCAACAACGATGGTGGATAATAGTGCAAAAATGGAGAAAAGGACAAAAATAACACACATATGTGGCTTGAAGAAAGTAGTGAGAAATGAGGTTGTACTAGACGATGCGCCTGTAACCGTCTGGCTGTCTTTTACAAAGACCATTTATCGACGTCCTAACTTCCATAGAGAATGTCATAGCCTTAACAAGGGCGTCATAACAAGACCATTCATAGGTGTAGGCGTCGATCAAGCCTGTTCCAGACGCCCTGTAACTCCCTGTCCAGTTCGTTTTTCGACACCATAATGTCGCACGTGCTATTCTTTGAGGCTACAGGTTCATCCTAGGAGTTTGGAGAGGGGATGTATCTCACAGACCGTGGACTGTGCCTTTTATGTGAACCCACTGTTCTCAACCCGTACAAAAAGAAAGGCAATTACTCTTGAAAAGGAGGGCAAAACAGGGCGGAGATGGTGTAGTGGCAAGTGGCGCACTATATCACACGCACGGTCAGGGGTTCGAATCCCGGATCGATGCCCGCCTAGGCCAACCAAGCCTTCCATCCCTCCGGGATCGGTGAATTGGTACCAGACTCGTCTGGGAGGATAAAAGCACTGATTTGTACATCGGCTGGCCACCGCAAGTCATTGTATAAGCCACACACGCATTATTTACGCCACTACG
>UZAF01017121.1:0-23603 GCA_900617895.1 Haemonchus placei | reverse complement strand
TTTTAGGTAGAAAAGTGGAAGTGTTGATGTAGAGAAGTACGTCGGTGGCGAAATAAGCGAGAATACCCGCCCTGTTTCAAGGTTTTTCAAAAGTAACGAAAAAGGAGGTTGTACGAGATCAACGTGATCAGAGATAACTACATCGAACCGAAATTGTCCGAAACTGTCTTTCACTGTCGCAATGGCTTATAGCAAGTTGTTTGAACTTCATCTATTTGAGTCTCTTGAGATAGTGCAGCCTCAAAGCCATTGAAACTCGTCTACTATAGGTAAGGCATTCACACGATTAATCTCTGGCCCTTCATTGTACCCTATCCATGACGTTTTTCGACTTTATAACGGCAGATATGGTATAAAAGGGAGCCCTGAATTCGTACTATAGGATCATCTCAGAAAACATTTTTATCGTGAACTGTGCCTTTAAAGGAAGTTGTACTCCAATCTGCGAATGAATTAGGAGATGATGTAAATATTTATTAAACAAAAGATCATCTAGCGACACTAGAATATTCAATACATTCTTGAAAAAATTGTCTTCAAGAGGTCAGCTTTCAATGAGTTTATACACCACTTCACTCCGAAGAAATTTCCCTGGACTCTAGCACCTGGTCAGCGTAAAGAACAGCTTTTATACACGTTCCTCGACGGCGCGGACTCTTGAAGCTCGAGCCCTGGCGTTGAGGGTGTTTTTCACCATTCGCCATACACCTTCTTCCGACTTTTTCGGAATGGTGAAATATTTGAAGATATTCTAGAACAAGCAAACATTCGAACATCTGTATCACTTTCTTCCATTTCGCCTCCATTCATAAATAGACAAGGGAAATCACCTTTTGAATGAAATTTGTCTTTTCCGTCGACGTCCTGTCCTCTACATCCAGCATTAGCTCCGATGGGTTGTCTTCATAAAGTTCTCGCTCTAAATCTAGAGCGAACTCTATCAATAATACACGCTTCCCGGATAGCCAAGCCTTCAAATAATTTTGAGGAAGTTTCGTGAAGTCTATTTCACTCTCTAAATTACAATTATTAAATTTAATGAACAACTCCAAGTGATACCAAAAAAGGCCAATCACCTACGACTGCACATCCCACTTTTGGCGTCATTCTCCTGGGTGATGCCTCCAAAGAAGAGATTCTTCGTTCGATACCATCCAAACGACGGTTCCATTTTTCCACTTTTCTTTCCAAACCACGAAACCCGTTCACGATGGTTCTTTGGGTTAATTCGATTTCCTCCCTTAGCATATCCATTACTGCATTCATCTCGTCCATTGCTTTGTTCGTGATTCCTGTCTCAGCGCGACTATCATTCTGAAATTGATAATTCCTTCTCCAGCTATGAAGAATTTTTAGGTTAACTTGCCATTCTCAACGTCATCGGCGAAGTTGTCTTGACTTTGACCTTGCTGCGAAAAGTGGACAATCTAGAGAAAACAATGAATTTATCGGAAAACTTGGAGTTCGGTCGGAGACCTGAATATTCCATACCTTTACGTTGAAGAACTTCCAAGTTCCAGGAGCTTTAGTAGTAGTGACTGAACTGCCAGTGGAGGGAAGAGCTGTATTTGACTAGTAGGGATGTAACACAGGCTGTAACTGCCTTACTAGAAACAGTGAGGCTACAGTCGAGGTGTGACAGGGGTGACCCTGCGGCCTGGGTCAGATGACTAAATGGGAGGCGGAGAAAGTGGGCTGGATAGCCTCGAGCGCTTTGGGATAAGGCTATATGAGGTCGGAGCCGCAGTACAACTAAACATTTCCTACTAGTTATGATTGAGCACAAAAAGTTCCATATGGGAGCTGCAGATGGAGTGAGTATATTCGTTTTAAACACCGTATAGATCACTTGGAAAGGCAACGAGACATGCATTTTGAACCCAGTTTGTCTTCAGTGCCGATGTTCAACTAGTAGCGCATCCTCTTAATTCAGATAAGTCTTTTACGAACCCAAAAAAACTCATATCTGTAGAGAAGTTACAGAACACTACCAAGAACCACTTCACTTATAGTATAAGTTTCCGCTTGAAGTCACTATCATTCGGAAATGGCCCTAGGATTAGTCCATTCTTTGCTGGAAAAGTTGCTGTCAGCACTATCTAGTGAGCAGCGATACTTACAGCTAGTCCTGTTGCTGATGAAATGTCCCGAGAATTTCTTTGGGGGAAGGATGCTTCCATTATTAGCTTTTTTGATTTATAATCAACTTTCTAAAATGACGAAATAAAAATTTTCACTATGTGAAAGTAGAACAGGACTCATTTATTGAGTTTGTTTTTTTCAGATCAGGTGTATATGATGATACCAATTGTATATTTCAGCCAATCATACGTTCCGCAATTTTCCGAGATCATTGAAAGTAAAAAAATTGTCAATTTGTATAAGTGTTAGAAATGCTGATTTGCCAGGATGGGTGCAGTTCGATTTCCGGAAACTGTTGCGTGCATATTTGGGGAGCACAGGGAAGTGGAAGTATCAAGCGGGCTCATACCTGCCAATTGTGAGATGTTACCATCAATTGCGGGCGGAGGTGGTTAAGTGGCAAGTGGCGCACTGTCACACATGCATGGTCGCAGGTTCGAATCCTAGATCGATTTCAGCATGAGCCAATAAGGCCTTTCAACATTCCGGGAATAGTACGGGCTCGGCTAGATGGGCGAAAGCATTGTCTTGTAGATTGGCTGATACTTTTGTACTGGCTTTCATAGTCGATTTTAAACCGTATACTGCTTGACATTGTTGTTGTGAAATTTCATGGATGGGAATACTTATAAGTAACTTCTAAAATGCTGTACTGTGCCAACCTCGCCGAAAATGTTGGAGTGAAATAAGTGCTGTGGTGGAATTAAGCTCAGAAGACGTTCAGGTCTTCGGATAGTCGAGGCCGTTGGATTTAATCAACTGTTTTATCTAAAATGGAGGCGGAGGTGTGTAGGGCGCTTCTGCACATGTGGATGGGGGATAGAATCACGGACCGATTTATGGCCTGGCTAGACTGATAGACGCTCTGGCTAGATTGGACTTCCTCTACCCGAAACCACTCGATTGGGATCATGCCTGAGATGATTAAAATCCTAACTTTATGGTTTACACACGCTTTCAAAGCCCTAATACGAAACTGAATGGAAGAGGAATGCAGGGCACATCCCACATATGGGATTAATCAACAATTAAATACTTCACATTATCGAAAACCCCGCGGGAGGGAAGGCTATTAGCATTTCCGAGCTAATATGGTCTAGGACTCTGGCTTTCAGTAGTAAATGGCCTTCAGGAGCTAAAAAGGGGTGCAGTGAGTACAGCACCCCTCTTACCGTTTTCGTAGGTTCCAGAAGAATTCAAACAAGCTTCGGAAATTCTAAGCTAGATGGATCACTGAATGTTCTTATCAGTCCAGTAGCAGTTGAAAATTTCTATCAGTACTTCGAAATTAGATCTTACTGTTTTCCTTCATTAATGTGCTGTTGGGTTCATATCTGACGATGACCGGGACGGTCCACCTATGGTTTTCACGGTACTAAACAAATCAAGTTTAGGGTGAATTATGCCCTTCGGTCCTTCGACAATACTCCTCGAAATCGTATCATCCAATGGCTGATCAGCCGGATCCGAACGCTTGTCGCCTTCTTTCGTGTGATTTCCGCCGCGACCATGCCTGCCTTTACGACTCGAGTCGAATTCAAAACAGCGCCCGACACGAGGTGAGCTTTTTCGCGGCTTGGCTTAGCCCATCCACCAATAGTCCCTCTATTCGAAGTCATGATTACAGGTAATTGATCACTCAGTGGTTGCTAGACTTGATGCAGCTCACAGCATTGCAATTCTGGAATCCCCAGTGTTTCATTTGAATACCATCGCTCGATTACACTTCACCTACACTGTAGAAGCAAGTTTTTTTTGTTATTTACTAGTTATTATTTTTGAAAAAACCATCTTTTGTACCAACTTAGCGAAAAGTCAGAGATGATAACGCAGCCCTTTCGCATAACCTGAAATGAAATTCAGGGGGCATCGTAGAAAGCAACATTTTCAGGGAGAGGCATCCTTTTACGTTTGCAACGATAGCGCAAACAAGGAACTCGAAAGCTGTTTCAAAGTCGAAGCACGGCAAGGCGATGACTACATCGAAATGCTACCCAGTGACACTAAGGTTAGTCAATTTTACTCAATAGCGGTCATAGCTTGCAGAACCAGGTATCGACAACTAGTAACCAGCAGTTATGTCCATGAGCTATCTCTATCGGTAAAGCAAATCATTTTTAGTTCACGAAAACTTTGAAGTACTCTTCGTAAGTCGAAAAATGGAAGTATTGGTTGGGAATAGTGCATTGGTGGTGAAAGAAGCGAGAAAATTCGCCAGGTTTGCGAAAAATAAGCGTCCTCGAAAGTAGTAAAAGATATGTTAGGGGTATTTGGGCGAGATTTCAGTTGTTGCAATGCGCATAGAGCTGACTACATGAAACCAAAACTGTCCTGGACTGTCGCTATGGGTCATGACAAGTTGTTTGAGCTTCCTACATGGTTTTCCTTGTGAATGGTGCAGCCTCTACAATGCCGTTGAAACTCGTCCGTACATACACACGAGACAATCTTTGAGTCTTTATACGCCCTATCCAGATCATTCTCCGACCTGACAGCGCATCATATGGTATACGGGATGCCACAGACTTATCCTTGCAGAATATTTTATAAACTATTTTTATCGTGAAGTGTGTCTTTAACATAATTATATCCAGAACCTTAAAAGTCCCTCTTAATGTGTAAATAGGAAAAGCATGGTATAAGAGCACGACGCTCCTTTATGTTCAGGTGTACCTAATCGGAAAGTTGAACGAAAACCCATCAGCTAATGGCTCAAGATCAGGCAGACTCAGCATACACAAGCTTCAGCTCACGGATACGCAAGACATTAGCGCGTGCTGAAGGATAAACTCGTCCCGGACTGCCCGAACCGATACTATGTTCTCTAGTATCGATCCTCGTTGCATTTTCCCATATTTTCAGAGCATCTATTTCGAAATCATCTCAAATTCAGCTTTTGAAAGCGCTTCTGTTCTGTTGTGTGTACAGGTTTTCATGCGACACTTAAAAATTTACTCGTACTAATTGCAAAGTGCAAATAAGAATTGATACAGGTGTTAACTCTAATTTCATTTCAAGAAAATAAATTATTTGAAATTATGGTTGAATTAGCACAGATCAACAATTATTAAGAGAAATGGGACTTCAAAAAAAAAAAGGAATACCATTACGAAGATAAAGACCAGTACATCGCAATACGGGCTCGAAAACACATTTCCTACAAAAAGTGCGGCCACGAATCACTTTGGATGAAATCAGTTTGACTTGATGAATATCTCCTCATACAGCGGAAAAAAGTTTGGAACAAATGTACCTTCTTATTGATAACAATTGAGAAAAAACAAAAAAAGAATGCTATAATGTCTTACTTAATAAGCCACGACATCGTGAAGACAAGAGGCAAAGACTGCATCAACCGGAAGCGCAGAAGAAGTGATATCGTTTAGCATATCTATGCAAACACATAACGAATGTAAGGAACCTCTACATCAGCGTCGGTGTTTGGATCGGTCGCCATAACCTCCAAGACCAAGGAACGCTGATAGTCAGGCAATTGTCGCTTCGACACGTCCTCCACGACAGCTTTGACACTGCAATCAATAAAGGTGAGCAACTGAGGTTATGATTAACTAAGTGTAATACTGAAGGAACACATTGCGAGCTTAAAAAATAAGGAGTTAACATGAATCAATCGAAAACTGCTCAGCTTCGAATAGATCAAAGGTACAAGTGAGCGCTTTCTTTTCACCACAGATTTCTCTCACATTTACTTGCAAGCCACTTTAAGGCCGTGATTCAGTTTTGAAACCTTGTCATTACCGCAATGCACGAATCGGATAGTCGCTCCTTACTAACAACAGGACAACACGATATGCAATAATGTTTCCTCCAGTGCATGAGCAAATATCGATTATTATGCTAACACCGGAGGTCTCATCGAGTTTTTCGTTTTCCACGGTAAAGATGCTCAATAATATGTGCACATCTGCAATCCTAATCGTAAAATATGAATCAGACATATGCAATTCGATTGCGCGTCTAGAATTGAGTAATAACGGACACTGAGCCCTCTTGTAAAGTAATCGGCATCTGAGGGAATTTTAGCATTAAAAATAAAAGATGTGAAGTAAGCTTTGAAAGTTTTCTGCTGCAGGCTATTGTGTTACCAAAGCCCCTCACCCATAAAATCGAAATTCACCGTTAGCTCAAAAACAAGGGCCTCCGAAGCATCCGAAATACATAGATACGAAAGATGAGTCATGTTTCAAGCTCACTGTAGATTGTATGCATTCGTGTAAATTAAAACGCAATAGACTGCCCTCACCGGTTCCAAACCTGTATAAATATGCAGGTGAACTGCAAAAACCTGGACAAAAATATCAGGAACTATTGGTGAAAAAGAGAGGTATCATACCGCTAGGTAGGGATCAGTAAGAACCACAGAAAAAGCAAATATCGATCCCCGACTAGCGCTTAAACTTTTTAGAAGGGGATCTGGTCGTAACGGAGGTTCTAAAAGAAGACTGCATTCAATATGCATAGAAGAAAGGATACTTAGAAGTACAAAGAACTGCATTCCAGCGTCACTACAAACTATATTGCGAAACTTACTCCATAGGCATTCGGTGAGCACGTTTTTTGGCATCCATGAAAAATGAGTAAATGAGTGAAACACCTGACGACAGCATTGTCACTTCAAGTCCAGTTTCATTCTGAAAAGTGTCATTCATTACCATTTGACATATGATTAACATAGGATTGAATCTGTCACTGTATTCTCTACAATAAGAAGTCCTATAAATCCCTACTCCCCACTAATCTACAGAGCATCATCAAAACGACCAGCAACTTTAATAATAGACTCAGTGAATGGACACATACTTTGCACATCATCTATATACGCGGAATTCAAAACGAAATAAAATAATGCAACGGTATAGAAGGCTAAGGCGTTCTTCGAGTATAAAAACGAAAACTCTAGCTGGCCTGGCCGACCATTAATCAAAAGTGTTCGTTAACCTTGAAGGAGCGAAGGAAAAAAAGGCTCTCAAACTGTGCCAAAATGAGGGAAAATTCACATTCTGTTACGGAAGTCGCAAAAGTCAAAATAGATTCGGAGCACAACATGAAAGTATGTGAGGAGCCTTTACATTTTGTTTCGATAATGGTAGAATTAAAGCTGATATAGGAAAACCATAAGAGTTGCGACATCACTGCTTTGCTGATTTTCATTATGAATACGGTGGCTTTCACAAAGGAAATAGGTCCAAGACAGGAAAAAACTCTTGCCTGAATCCAATCAACAGCCTCTTGTAACGTTTTTGGCCCTTGTATCTCCAATCTGTCCCAGAGAGTGAAGCTGGCGTCATTGTACTGCAAAGATGAATATAATTCAGGCGAACTCAGCGTGATCCTAATTTACCTTTTTAACTGGGGCAGCAATAGGCTCAGAAAATCCGAAGAACGGTAAAGCAAGGTTTATAAAGCCGTTTTTGAAGCGATCAAGGGGAGGTTTCGTCGTGCCAATCATCTAAATTTGTTGGTTCAGCAAAACACAAACAAGATCATTGGAGGATTGAACAACCTTGTATAATTCAACACAAACTAATCCGGCAACAGTAGCTGTGGTTGTAGCTATAGCAGGTATGATTCGACCGGCTATTTGTTTGGTCTACAACATAGTATATTAGAGGTTCAAATTAAAAGAATAAAGGCTGAACGCGAACCTTCATTCGATCTGCTGGCTGAATATTGTAGTTTTCTGCACGAAGATTAGATGCTGCTGTGATCATCTCCATATGATGATTAGTATCGTCATCCTGTAAGGTTCGGTTTTTGAAAAGGGATAAGCTAAAGTCATTAAAAATAAGAGATGACTAACCTTTTCAAAATCAATGGGTTTGAGTTTCGGAATAGTTTTGGTATGGAGACGAGCTAGTTTAACCTTCAGTTGTTCTAGCATAGCATCGGCGTTGGCTGAGAGAAACGTTAATACGTTGATAGAATTCTCACTAGGTTATCAAAAAGAGACCTACCATCATCAGTTTCTGCATTTTCTTTAGCCTCAGCCTCAGTAACTGCAATCTTGACACCTGCACGTGGTTTGAAGGGAGGAGGTTGAACGGACTTTGCAATCTGTAAGAAGAATATTACAAAAATCGATTATTTAAATCAGTTTCGATGAATTTTCAAACACATTTACTGTATAAAGCATCATTACAAAGGAGTAGGTAAAATGTGCAGCACTACAAATGGAAGGTACAATAAAACATTGGAAAAACCCCAAAATCCCTATGTTCGAAGTTGAAACAAGAACCCACCTTCATCACGACGTCTACATCAAGCAATGGCTTCAGGCGATACATCTCTGCTCGCAGAATGGATGCAGCATAAACGAAATTCCGATGTTCCTCCTTCAAGTTAATGCTATTATTGAGAGTGAAGCAAATTCTAAATGTATAAAGCAAGTTCTACCTGAGAAGGATCGAACTCGAGCACGTGAGGGCATCGCTTGGTGCCAGACCAAAATTTCGCTCCCTGATCAGTAACTTGGTCTGGTGGGAATGAGTGAAGCATTTGAGCAATGTTATCGTGGTAATTTTCCTGGAAAAAATAAAAGCTTACAACAACTAATCAACATCCACTTACAAAGTTTCTGAAGACGACTGACTTGGAATAACATACGGGCCCATTTCACGCAGTCCTCAGCAGATGCTGGTTTACTGTCAATGAGAGCATCTTTGACCTGAATCTTTGAGTATGACGCGATGTCAAATTGTTGGAAGGCAACTCTACTACTCAAAAAAAAAAAAACAATTTATAATGACTCTACAAATCACATACATCAAAGAGCGAAACCAACCTGTCCAAGAAGCTGCGTTCTTTGACTGACATTCATCTGCTCCAAACGCTCTAAGAATGTTCTTTCATCAGAAAGGAACTGATTCGCGGTTTCAGCTGGAGCGGTAAACAAGCCTAAAACGGTAAACTAGGAATTCCTCAAACTTACGAATAACAACAATGCCTTCGCTCATTTCCATTAAAGATGGAACTTCGAGAAAAGTTAAAAGCAATTGAATTGAGCAATCAACTATTCAAGTAGCAATTAACTAACTTAACCCTTGTGAAAGGTTTCGTAATCGTGGCTACGAAGTGGGACGAATCATTTTCTTACCTTCGAATAGATCTCTGGCCCATTGAATGGTGTGTTGGATTTCATTGGGGAAGTTCTTCAAAGTGCAGATTGGGATATCCTTCTCAGGTGGGTCCACAGAAGATCTTCAAAGAAAGGTTTTAATACAGTAAACAAAGGCACTCAAAAAAGGCAAAACCGACCCATAAGACTCTGTAAGGTGAGGATAAACAACTTGGGTGTTTCCCTTTGTACCCATAGTTCCAGACTCAAGCAATGGCAGGCGATAGTAAACACATCTTCTGTCCATATATCGACCTAAAGATTGTTAAGGCGTTTCATACATATACATGACTGAAAGAATATTACGATAACTAACGGGCATCAACATTGTCCAGAGCATTAGCAACGCCATCAAGTTCTGCGAAGAAATCATCATTGAAGATGTGCTCAGTATCAGGGCCAACTCTTTCCGCCAGGGCTTCTATGTGTACATCCTTATTGAAAACTTTGACTGCTCTGGCCGCCACAACCGACTTCTTGCTCTGAAATTTGAAGTCGTAACTTCTTTGAACATGGTGCAGAATAAAAAAAATGAAAAACTTACCCCAACATCATTCATTCGGAAGAGGAACTGCCTGTTGAGGTTACTAATTTCAATTTGGTCCATATCTGTGATCTTGATTAAGCCGCCTTCGCCACATGCTACGCCCATCATTGCAAGGTTCTTCAAAAGCTCGCATCCAATTGCACCTAACCAAAAGTTCTAAAAGCTGTTTCCTTCTAAGTCATGACTGATAGAACTCACCTGCACCAACTACGAACCATCTCTGAGAGAAGAGCTCTTCTTGATATTTCCATCCAAAGACCGCAGCTTGTCCATCATATCGACAATCGCGCTAAACATAGTGAACTTTACGGTGGTTGAGGTGATTTATGTGAGAAACTCCGTACAGGCTTGCAATCTTCAACAGTTAGTTTAGCATTGTCGAACTGGCTCCAATCTCCCGGTAGTGCTTCTTCGCTGTCAAGGTAGAGCCACTGCTTCAGAGGAGTCATATGATGGGTAACCGCTTTCATCGCTTCTTGAGCGGCAATGCCACCAACCACCGAAGCGATAGTAACCAGGTTGCCCATTGCCTCAAACAGCAGAGGTTATTCTAATAACAAATTGGATAATCTGGAAAATACCTGATAGCAAAAAGACTTCAGAAGTTTCTCATCAACAGTGGTGTTTTCAGGTAATTCTGCCTTCAACAACTCAACGTCACCATCACATCGAGGCCTGGGACTCCTGCCGTGCTGGAATTGTGTTGCGAAACTTCATTGAGGCTCTTCACTAGCCACTGGTAATGGTTTACCTTCGCTTCAAACTCATACAAAGCATTCCAAAGAGCGTGTAGCTGAGAAGGATATTCAAATTTGGCAAAATCCCACAAGACGAACTCCGGATCAGCCAGTGATTCTGCCAGAGGTTTATGCGTTACATAGGTTGGTACCTAGACGGGCAAACACGCAATACAATATAATATAGGTTACCCTTAATTTTTTCGACTTGAGCTTCAACAATATCATTGCACGTTTTGTAAAACAAGGTTACAGATGCTTCACCTGATTCATACGACAGCGCAGAAGCATATTCAAAAACAAAACAATAAAAAAGAAGTAAGGAGCACACCTTGACTTGCTTAACGCGACCTCCTTCTTCATAACTAGACATGGTTTTTACAACATTGCCAATATTGAATACGTGTGGCTCTGAAAGCGCAACATAGATGGGTTCAGAAAATCCGCAATCTTAGTATTCCTTACTCTTGACGGTTATTTTGATTGGGGCGCAGTCGTTGAGCTGTGTCATTCCCTTGACTTCCGAGAAAGTGACATGATCTCCATCTTCTAGACCGTGCATCTGGTTTTCCAGCGTGATTACGTCCCCAGTTTCGGCATCCACATGTTCAATCAAAAACTGCAAGCCAAAAATCTTTGTTCATATCGAAAAAATGACGAAGCTTACTGTAATACCTCTTTGACTTGCTCGCCATTAGGATCATCCACTCTGAACGAATCTCCAAAGTCAGCAAATATATAACTGTACAAGCCACGAGCGTCGACAATCAATAAACGCTTCTGGTGCTCTCTAGTCCAACCAGACACTTTCAATTGCACACTTCGCGCACTATCAGTCAGGACAACGAGCTGAAATAAGGGTATACTTGGAGCTTTCTAGAATTTCTCTTTGAAACGAAAAAAGAAGGGGGCATACTGACATCAAACTGCTTGATCACATCTTCTGTGAGTTCATTCATGAGTAGATGACAATTGACGCTGTCGTTCAACTCAGCAAGCCTGAATTATTTACAAAAATCGAGGAAATGGCGAAACATGTTTTGTTGGTGAGCCGACGTTACTCTGACGGCTTACGATCATTTTCCATTTCCCTATAAAAGTTGTATGGTTGGTCTGCTCTCGCAAGAGCTGTTGTTATGCTCTATCTACTAAATCGAGTGAACAGTACGCATGATAGCAATAGTAAGCACTATGCAATAGTATGTGACAAACAGGGAGTCTAATGCTATGACCTTTCACAACTCTTCCGCATCAACAACAACGCACTGCCATTCGATAAAAATCTGTTTACGATATGTGTTCCAGAGCAAATATATAGAAAAGCACTATACAAATGTTGAACGAGTTTACATCAAACATGAAGACCCACCTCTCGAAGCTAGCAGCAGCACGATTTTTACCAATATCGTTTTCGGTGAGGTAGTACTGTGCAGACAGATCTAACCACTGCGTTTCTTTGGTATCATGAAGAGTAACGTTGCGGATTCCTGAAGGCCACTGATTTGAATAACGATTTTGAACGGCACTCTTTCATATGCTTCGAACAAATACCTCCGAGTATAAGGTTTTTCGCCACTTCGACACCCACTCCTCCCAATCCGGAAATGATGACCGAGGCTTTTCTAAGATGAATCATTGCAGATTCTCCGAGAGCGTATCTAATATAGAGAAACATTAAGCGAAAAGAACATTCCACAAGCAAGATTATGCTACGAAAGTGCTAAAGTACATTTGTCTCGAATACAGATTTGTATCGAGTCCAGCTGCGTCGGTGTCCATTGCCTCTTGTCCATTCTTTTCGGAGGCCATCGCTTTTGAATCAGAATTTGAGTTGTGATTCCTTACAGTGACAGAAGAGTCCTGAAGGCAACAACATCCTTACAATCATCACGAACGAACTAGTATTTTTTTGAAGAATAAAAAATTGATAAAATCAAAGCTGTTGTGGGAAGTAAGCCCTGCGACCACGGGGTAGTCAGTTGAAATTACTTTAAAGAAGTGGGGAAAAACACTACTACAACAGGATAGGAACGGATTTGTTCATCTCAAAGTTCATGCAAATAAAAAACCGTAAAATGCCGAAAATGTACCAATCATCCCGATGCTTTGAACATGATATGCAAATTGCCACAAATCAGCTGCCTTTGCAACAAAGAGGTCATCTTGCTCATTTTAATTCTCAACATTTACAGAACCAACAAGTTTAAAAATAATTATGAGCGGGATAACTTGTCCAAGAAAAAAAAANAAAAAAAAACACTCGCTTGAAGCGACAGATGCTGTTAGCGACCCACTGAACGCCAACTCCGGCGATAGGAACAGCAGATCTGTACTTTTAAGTAGGCTTTAATTCGAACCACATGCTGTAACTAACTGTAAGTGAGCTAAGGAAGGAATGCTGTCTTTCATTCACCGGAGAGGGGCCTTTCACTCTGGAGAGGGGTGGTCTACCTAGTACAGAACTGTGAAGGGAGGCCAAGGTGTATCGAATGAATTTGGAATGCTGTTGACGAATAGAGGTCAAAACTGCACAATGAGTTTTTTTAAAGAAGTTTTGAAAAGATGGCTTTTAGATGGCGTTAAGTGGGAATGCACAGTCCTCGCTTTTATGTGAAGCGTGACATGGCGTTATGGTAATGCTCTCGCTCTGCAGGCGGAGGAAGCAGGTTTGCTCCCTGCCACCATCATAGTCTTTGCTCTCTTGTGTGAAGCTTTTATACCCTCTTTGAAATTTGTGAAGATGCCTTATTTCGGCTGCAATTTGTATATCACAGCGCAGACGTTAATTCACTTAAAGACATTCTTCCTAGACGTTTTCAGTGGTGTTGATATCACACAAAGATGAGCACGGCTCCACAATGAAATGCATTTCTTAATCATCCGGACTCTCGATAGGCCAGTCTACTCAATCGTAATATATGCTTGGTCATTATAGGTGTTACACTCGTTTTGTGCCCTGGCTTCTCGAAAAGCTCGCGTCACAAAACAGGGAGTTGACAGAAACCGTTGTGTCATTCCTGACATGAACTGTTCAGTCTTGAGTGGACTGAGTGTTGCTCTACGATTGTAAAGTAGCGGTATATACTGGGGTGACCGCCGAACCTTCACAGAAGATCAGATTTTTTTGAAAACCAAAGTATCCGTAGCTTTGAATCGTTGGAAATAAGAGGGCACATAGAAGGGTACTATAGGGCAAATAGTAAACGCGTTTCCATATGTTCAGTATACTTCAGATAATTTCTCAGCAACCTGATATGAGGCGTGCACAACACGTTTGCTTTAAAATGGCTTTCTCAGAGCGATCTCTGTAGCATGTGTCTCAACGTTTACAAATGAAGCAAAATCATTCGGTTTACTAGCAAAATATTTTTGACCTAAATGAGTGGGCAAGCGTGAATTACAGCCGGAGTAAACTTACTCAAATAAATGTCAGAAAAGTTATAAAAGCCTTTATAAGCATAAGAGAACCCGGTGGAAAAATTTTGAAAGTAACGCAAAGCAAATCCGCATTCCCTTCTGCAGAGCGAGAACAATGCACCTCACTACGCCGACACTTGATACCGAAGCGACGACTGCACTTTTTCACTTCAATTTCGACCGCTGATAATTTTTTTTTGGAATTTGCAGTTTTAATTCCCATATTTGCAAACAGCACTTCACACTCTATCGATAGCGTTCCTATATCAACAAGGGGCGTTTAACCTTGCTTTACCTTGCTCTTTATTCTAAGAAAACTCTAATAGGGAGCATGAATCCTGTAGGATTCAAAAAGTTGACAAGATGACGGAACGAATGACATTGGCCAAAGAAAAAGGAACTTTGCAAATGAAATCAGTTTCGTTCCTTTAATGGGCAATGAAAAATTAGGCAATCGGGTGAAGTCCGACGATGGATCCGATCACAGCCAAAACACCCAGACACGTGAGAATGAAAAAATAGGCGTTATCACTTTAGATTCAAGAATTACTTCCTTCTTGTGAAACATGAGTAACGACAAAACGGTTTACTGCGCTAAGAAACAACTTGAAGACGTTCTCACTTCTAATGAGAATAAAACAGCTTAAAGCAGCTGAGAACGTTTGTATTGAGATAAAGGGCACTTGAAAACCGAAGTCGACGATAAAAGCAAACGCTAAGGAGTTAGTGACAAACGGGCAGCGCACAACTGGGTAGAAAACATCCTGCAGTACGGAAGAACTAAGGCACATCGGAAAACTGCTATTTTTCAAACGTCTTACTCTGGGCGGGAACTGTGCCAATCATATGGCAAAAAAAAAAAAGCTTTGATAACCGACTCTATTCAGATAGTCGCTTTTAAAGCTTTCAAAAAGTCCGCTTTTTCTGACAACTCCTGTTTTGCACCTTTCCTGTGTCCCTTTTCCAAATTTTCCCCAAAAGAAGAGCGAACGGATGCTAATCAACACACCTGAGCAATGAAGGCCAAAAAAGCTCGATACATATTATTCATCGCTTCAAGCTGACACAGAAATAATGCGAAAGGAATAGCTCCGGGTAAATGATGAGCACGGCATTAGTCATCACCGCAGAAGGAATTGATCGCATAAAGAGCATAGCAACCGAGTTGAAATTCACTGTTACTAGGTAAATACAAGCCTGGAATTTCACATTGCATTTATAGGCAGGCACATTTGCAGTGATGACTTTAGGCAATTATGGCACGGAAGCATCGTATAACGAAGGGACTGATGATTATGTACGTAACAGTGAATGAGTTACGCTCAGTGCAAAGAAAAAGTTGTGATGATTAATACATTTCGAAACAAATCTGAGTTTTTCTAAGGGTGAGCCCGGGACAAAGCCGAACGACAGAATTGACCTAATTTTGTGAATACTTATGCAACCATTCGACACTGCGTTTCAGAAAAACCCACAATGCAAAGGTTATTACGTAATACTCTATGGAGCTATTTAAAAAAGTAGTTAATTGAGAATATGAGCCACTTACGCGATGAAGCCTGGCTGATAATGGACGCAGACAACACAGCAAGAAAGATAGGAAAGTCATACCAGTAGCTGACTCACTGGTACTCAGGTACCACGAAATGGGGACAATGCATACAAAGGTTCTGGTGTGACTAACGTTTGTTATAAAAACCCGCCTTTCGCAATCAATTCGCTGGGCCAGAGCCATCATACATATCGAGATTTCTTTTCCATTCCGATCCCAATCATATCCGCGCGTTTACGATTTGATGACACAGACGGATGTCGGGCGCTGTAGCTACTTGCCACACCTTACATTATGGGAATGAAACCTCGTCCAACACCGGCTCAGTCCATCCGAACCTTACATCCCCACCGACGTCGGTTTATTAATTTCAAACTACCTGGCCAATGTGAAACATTGTTTTCTCTGCAGATGGCCCGCAGGTCTTAGGATAGGAATGTTAAATATGCATCCAAAGCCATCAGATTTTGAATGATAGCAGAATGAAAATATCAAAACGGAAATGATCTACACCAAGTACCCAATCGTTCCTTAACAGACTTCAGTCATGTTGATACTTCATAATTATAAGGTCACCCTCAAATTTTGCACTTTCAAAAAAAAAGCAATAATTCAGGATTTTTTCTAGCATCATAAACGATTCCCCTACACGAATAATCATGGTATCCGTTTTTTAGCCGCAGCTGCATTTTTCTGAGCTTTTTAAAAACAGTTTATCGGTTTTTGCACCGTTTCATAATTGTAAGGTCACCCTGAGAAAGTGAACAATTATTCATGGAGGTGAGGAAATTTCGTGTATAGAGGTACTTATAAAGGTAAGCATGTGTAGCAAATGCATTTCTAAACCTAACTGTCAACATGGCTCGTGGTCATCTGCTTTCCCCTGATGAGAAGGCTCATAATGAAGGTGGGCTCAGTACTCGAGCCTTTCCAGGCAAATAGGGAGATCCCCTTGGTACATTTAAAGATCTGGAGAGTCTTGATGTTCCTAGAAATAACATCGACTGTGGGACACCCATGTAAGATTACTGCCCGTGACGAGCGGAAGATTCTGAGGACTGTTTCCAACAGCACGTCCTCCTTGAACCAGATCCGATCGGAATTAAAACTCTCTGTGTGGAAAAACTACAGTCTGGAGAGCGGTGCGAAGATGCGAGAACATCACCAGGCAAGCAATGGAGAAGGTGNCATGAATCACTGAGCGCCACACAGAGGCTCGACTCGGATTTGTAAAGATGAACCTAGGGAGGGATTGGGCAAAGGTAGATCTGCATCAAAATCTCACCATAGAGCTGAATAATTCCTATTCAGGTCTTCTTTTCGGATGAAAAGAAATTCAAGCTGGACGGTCCTGATGGAAACAAGCACTACTGGCGTGACTTGAGGCAGGAACCAGTCTACTTTACCCGTCGCAATTTCGGTGGAGGAGGTCTATGGTGTTGGGTGCATTCTGCAATGATGTCGTGTTGGATCTACCTTACGTGAGCTGCAGTATGGATTTCAAGGATTACCAGAACGTCTTGGAGCATCATCCAGTACCCTTTCTGTCCCATGGCCGTCACCTCAACTATGTCTTTCAACAAGTCAACGACTCCGTTCACGTGAGCCATGAGACGAATGAGTGACTGCAACGCCAAAACATAATCGTCCTGCCATGGCCAGCCTGCAGTCCCGATCTCAATCCGATGGAACATATCTGGTGCATAGTACATCTTCGAAACCTAGTTTCTAGTGTGCCACGCAGGCTCTTTGATGTTGCTCTTAAAGAAGGAGGAGCTACAGATTAATAGCTGTTGTACACATGACCATCAACGTTAATAAATCATTTAGTTTCTCAGGGTGACCTTATAATTATGAAACGGTGCAAAAACTGACACTCTTTAAAAAAAACAAACCATCTTTAAAAAAATTCATAAAAGTTTTGAGGTGAAGGATGTTGCGACCAAAAATTGACTACGTAGGTACATTGTGATGAGGAATCTATCAGTGTTCGCCAAAAAATTGCATTCTGGCTGCTTTCTTCAGAATCGCAAAAATCGAGGGTGACCTTATAATTATGAAACACACTTTAGAATACCAATCGGAATCTGCAGAATAATCTGGAACTTCCACATGTACTTTGCTATTGAGGGCTGCCTATTAGAATACCACTAATAAGCCACAAAAAAGTATCTTTCTACATTTCAAGAAGAAATGTGTTGGGAGAACCGGAGCAATCTCTTTTATGCAGATGTTACAGTCACATTCGCATTTCTAAGCCTGCCACGTCGAGTTGTCAAACCACCAAGCCTCTCGGCGATTATTATCAAGCTATCTTTGTTACGTTCAAATGACTACTAAGGAAATAAAATGGTAGGGAACTATCCAGGAGAGTGGACCTAACTTTGAAGCATTACGACAGATGAGTCACAATTCAATGTAGCCCTTGAAAATGATATGACCGTACGAAATCGATAATTAGACATTTAAGAAACGCTTTATGATGAGGCATACTGATAGCCCGAAGGAAGTTACTCACTGTCGCAGGAATTCAACCGCGACAAGTGAGCAATGAACTCACCCGTTCCTCGAAAATTCTCGGACCACGTTTCACTGAAACTCGGACAAAAAATTACCTTCTGATTGTCACTCAATTCCACAACGCGTGCCTTCTTCGTAGGCGGGGGTGAAGTGGACACGGCTGCAGAGGATAACTCGGCCAAAATGGAGCTCATAAATACACTGAGCCCCTGGAAACTGTAAATAAGTTTGATTAGTGCCTGAATTTATTGTCTAACTCACGATGCAACACTTGCGCCAACTAGACCGCTAGTGCACGCTGCTCAGATGCTGGAACAGAGGCGATATTCCTGATACGTCCAGAGAAACCACACCCTCGCAGGAGTGCTCTAAAATCAGAACGTAATAGAACTCTGTTGAAATCTCTGCCTAAATTCGTTTTGTGAGAGAATCGTGAAACTAAAAAAGACACAAGTGAAACCTCTGGAATGCAACAGTGAAGCATCTCATACGTGCACCTAAAATACCGGATGGAAAGCAATAGAGGTACAATGAGGGCTTAGGCGGTGGGATGGTTAGGAGGGGTAGCGGGTGGAAGCTGGATGCGAGCGACCGGTGATTTGTTAAAGATTATCCACGCTCAAAGGAGTGAAACAAGACATTAATGGGGCTAGGTCGAGCTTCCCGGTGGGGTGGTACAAGCGATGTTAGAATGAGCCGTACCTGTGGAAAACTTCAGGTCCGTATGCAGGCCCTTACCATTTCTCACGTAAGATACAATCTCAAAAGATGGGAGATCAGGAAGACGAAGGCCCGAGCCTGACCCTGTGATAGTCCCAGGTGTTTTCTATCAGATAGTTCTTGACTGTTGTTTAACAATCACCGTGCTCGCATCCATCATACTCCACTCAATACTACTTAATGCAATCATGACGCTTAGTTGCAGTTGTGCAATTAGAGGCAATTATTCTTCCGCTTCGACGAATGAAACTTGGAACTACGATGGTAGGCGTATTCCAACATCCAAGCTCTTGGGAAACACATCAGGTCACGAAAGTAGATTCGAAATTCATTGCTTTGAAACGACGAATATGATTTATGATCGCCTAAGGAGGATCCTCATCCGCACTTTAACCCTGATTTCATCATCCTCTGGTCAAGGCATCACAATCGACATACACCAGATCATCACAATCGACATACACCAGATGGTTGGGGACGCTCCGCTGACCCAATCTAATTATTCAGGCTTCCGGAAAACTGTAGCTTATGTGTGGGAGCAAAACGCTACTGAAGCATTCACGATATAAACTCGGTCATATATATCACCTGAAATTTGTCCAACAAAACGAACATAGGAATAGAGGCTATGAGCAAAGGTAGTATAGTCTTTAAAACAAAGAAACTTCCACATAGTAATATATTAACTGGCCACTGGAGTTTATTTTGGATCCCCGAATAGGGCTTACTTGATGCGAAAGTAAATAAACATGGTATATGTGCATACACGCGAGAGTTACGAGACAGAAAAACTAAGTAAGGCATGACTAGGTGAACAATCAAGTCCCAGAAGGAAATCGGTAGCTTTCAGAAGAACCCCCACTCCTGAAAGACATGAAATCATAACTGAAAAAGCAAAAAACGCACAGTCACCGAAAGCGAACCTTCGAGATGCTGCTGCGAATGGTGACGTTTCAAGAGCGACACCGCTCACGACGTCGCACACGATGCAACTGGAGCGCGTTTTCTCACCGTGCCCTGCCATCACGCAGAGAACGACAGGTGCTGAGCACTCCCGAAAAGCTGACACCTTCGTTTGTCCATTCCATCGCTCGAATGCTCAGACAAAAGTGCTTGATTTGCAGAATTGATTTGCTTACGATTGGAAGATAAATTGAAAGAGGCAAAGAATAAACGGGGAAGCCTCTTAGAAGAACCCTGCCTCTCGAGTCGGACGCAAGACGACCTGGGGTGCTTTCAGAGTTCAACGACGTGCGTTTCTTCAAACGACAACCGATCGACAGAGGGCGTTGCTGACCACGCGTCGACAACGCTGGGCATCGATCGATGCCGCTCGCGCTGTCACCAACGCGATTTGTCCTGCGTTGTCAACACGTGGCCAGCAAGGGCGGCAGTAGGTCGTCGGTTGGAAAAACACACCTCGTTAAACTCTGAAAGTGCCCATATAGAGGGGAGTTTGCTTACTTTTACATATATCCCTAAGCGAATGCTAATCAGCAGGGCTCCCAAGCCATGACATTCTTCTTCTTGTTAACCTCTCACTCAGTCGCAGGGACCTCTGTTTCGTTAATTTTCGCCGCCACCTTGTAGGAACGGTTTTCTGTAATGCGGCTGTCGCGGACCATTCGCTCGCTGTTATTACCGCTCTTGCGTTCTTCATGCAGCTCAATCGATATGCGATCCAATTTTGAGGCGTGATCCTACCGATAGTTCCTTTGTGTATTCCTTACCTGCTGCTGCGTTCTGCTATACTTCTTCCCGCGCTGCGCCCTTCTCGTCGCGAAGCGACAATTTCGTTCCCACTGCACCACACCCGATCTACTGCATCTCCTACCGTTAGCTCAGTTTCGGAGAGGTCTAGTTCTTGACCATGCTCCAGCCTCTTCTTTAGGGCTCCTGTTGTCACTCAACTGCAGCTTCTAACTCCATTGCCTTCCTTATCGGGCGATTCTGAGGAGTTCTCAGCACTTTTCATTACCCTAGCAAGCATTGCTCTTTCACCTGTAGAGGGCTCTTTGTATGACCATGCTGACGTACTCAGTCCTGACTCACAATCAAGTCCAACAAAGGCTGGGTATCCTCATTTCAGCGGATTGCAGTTGCTTCTCATAAATCTTGCTGACGGGCTAGCACTTACTTCCGAGTAGCGTCGTGGGGCTCATTATTTACAGATACAGTTTGCCCAACCGTCACGACAATAAGTTCATTGCTAGCAATTCTCGAGGACAAAGTTTGAGGCAAATAGCTCTTCAACTTGACTCAAAGAACATTTTATTCTAGGACTTCAACGCCCTACATGGAAAAAATTCCGATCTATGTTAGGTCGAAGAACCCAGAATTTGCTTGGAGTGAGTTCATCTTCACCTGAGTACTGGACAGCTAGAAACAAGAATAGGAGTTTCCGACTGACTCATGTGCAAAGAGGAACTCCGTCAACGATCGAAGACCAGGGACGCTGTAGCTTACGCCAAGAAATCGAAGATCAGGGGACTGCACCCGTCATGCGATTCTATGGTGACCGCTGGACCCAGGCTTTTGTTGACTCGATCCCTCAAGACCTCAAACAAACAACCGCAGACCAATGGTCAGATTCCTCACGCAAGGCGTCCTACATGCAGCTGCTATTATACTTCAAACCGTGAAAAGCGCACTAGCACCGGTTATCAGGAAGACCTAGCCAGAACGAGACAGTTCTAATTTTCTTTTTCGTTTCACCCTCAGCACTACTGTTTGCGGTGGTAATATTCTTCTCCCGTTCCTACTGACAGTCGCCTGTTGAGACAGCGGATTTTGTCCACTTTAGCAGTGCGACCCTGCTGATGGCGAAAACGTTGAAAGGTCACTTCGTTGATTTAATAAATAGTTCTACCTAAAATCCCGAATGGCAGAAGAATGTTACCAACGCAAACTCGGGGCAGGGTTTTCCATCGGAGAATTTTTTGAAGCAAGCCTGGCATGTACTTCATTGACTGCAATGACAATTTCTTCATTGCAAAGCAAAAAGCATGTTGATGACATCCCTAGAGCTGCAATAGCGAATAGGTAGTGAGGAGTTAAGCTAAAAAGTGCTGTCCGCCAGACTCTACAGTTGAAGACGACTAAGGCGGCCCCGCTTAATTCCACCATAATGTCCGTTTAGCGTGACCTTCGTGAAAATTTATACTCCGACAATATAAATGTTTCATTCATCGAGTATTTACGCTGGCAATCCATTTCTACCATCAATCACAGTGATCGCGTGAGCAGTTGGGATCAGGAAGGGGATGCGGCCCTTACAGTAATCTGGCTCAGGTTCAAACGTCTTGCTATGAGGCAGCACGAACAGTCACCGGTGTCCTTGCTATGTCACTTTACGATGCTGTAGAATGAAATATTGTCCAAGAGTTCTGCGTTTATCGGTTGCACTTTACTCCATCATAAGGTCATTGCATTGACCGAGGACTGGACCTGAAATTTCGTTCCCGTCCCTTCACTACCGTTGAGCTTCTATGAATTTGCATTTATATGATAAACTATTTTTTAAAATCTGCTTATCAGCCCAACAACAGGTTAGGTGAAGCCAGTAAGCGAAGTTCCGGTACAAAATCGAAGTTTTGTTGTGTTGGAAGGAGATAGTTGAGCCTTGTTTCAAGTTGAACACAGCATTGAAGGCACAGTTCACGATTATTTCAAGGTACCCTTTCAAAGTCGAAAAGCGAAGTAAAGGTGAAGAATACAGGGTGCGCCATAAAATAGTAACAACTTTTCGGACGTGCGTAATTTCCTTGTTTGGAGGGTTTCTCCAAAACTGCACCTCCCCTTATGTTCATGATATACCTTAGCCCACATATCTACTTTGGCACTCTCAACTCGTTTGATTTCGAAAAACGGTGGAGCCTCACAGACATCCACCAACCGTTCCGTTTTTGCGCGCATTTGGTGAACCCCTTCCCGGGATCGTTCCTCGTTTCAATACTTCCCACATGACAGTCCCTTGAATCGCTTTGCGTTGACAGGACAATGACAAACCTCGAAACGGTCATCTTGTCTCACATACGAACCCTTTTCCGAATACAATTGCTTGGGAAGGAGTACGCTGCGGAACCTGCAGAAACGCAAGAAATTTACTGCTGATTTGTTTGCATGTTATTTTCAGATGGATAGAGTCTACCTTGAGTAAATACAATTGTATCCAAATAGGATTCGAGAGCCTTATGAGCATTTTGACGAGAAGAAGTTGAAGAGAAAGAATATTTGCTATACGCTACTTGCGCGCAGCACGCAGTTCGACAGACTTTTTCCTGACTAAAGAGGGTTTAGCGTGGAAGAAATGTTGAGATTCCAGAGTATACGTACATTTCACACTACGAGCGCTGAAGCCGATGAGAAGGGTCAGATCGCCTCTCATAGCGATTTTCTATCTTTTATGATGGTTTGGTCTAGAATCTCTACCATCACAGCGATATCGCAAATTTTGGTCGAGAAAACTACAAAACTTAATCCGAACTTCTTTAGGAAGGGGTTTTCTGGAAGTATACAACTGAGGGTCAAAAATTTTTCTAGGGGAAGGACTCGAAAACTGCGACGCACTTGCTCACGAATGGGAAAAGATCAAGACTGGTGCTGAGGGAATGTTCGTGACTTAATCTCAGCTTGCAATCTTCCCATGAATTTCCCGAACCACAAGGTGATGGGTCGCTGATAGTCCGTGCTGGAGAGGAAAGCCTGCGCTCCAAAACGCACCACTGTTGCTGCTCCTAGGAAATCACTGAAAAGAGCCCGGGCTGGAATTTTTCAAGAAACTCTGCGTGCCACCGTCGATGAGTAGCCTCAGCATCTTTGAGCTATAATTAC
>UZAF01017120.1:22935-46698 GCA_900617895.1 Haemonchus placei | reverse complement strand
GTAGCGGAGGATGGAGGGTGGGGGGGTCACGCACAACAGCGTTAGTATAATATATCAAGGAATTGACAAGGTGTTGAGGGTTAATCTAGATAACACAAGGGGAACGTACTTTTCAAGTAAGCCTCAGTCGAAAGGAGCACCGAGGTGGACGGATTTTCAATATTTCACACGAGGTAATCGTCTTATCACTCCGGTGTTCCTTTCTTCTTCATAAAACAGCATAAAGGCACGCAGATGGGCAGAGGCGGTGCACATTCTCCTCTTCGCCTCCGACAAAAAGCTAATATAACTAGGACCAACGCCTTGGAACTCATTAATTGTGCGTGGTGCACTCCCAACCACTGTTTCAACTCGACCTGCACCGCTTCCGTTTTTAATTTGAAGGCCCAGAGGAAAAGAGATGAAGATTTTCACGCAACCACACACGCACCACACACATACCACAGGCACACGCATACATACATAAATGCGACCATCCCCATCCACACTAACATAACTCAGAGCACAAGTCATGTTGTAAAATGAATAGCAACTGGAGATGAACTTTCTTCACTGAAATAATCGCGTGGTATGATAGATGCGTCTCACAGAAACTTTGTTAACTCTTTAAAATCCTAAGCTAGATTCTGCGGCGTGCTTCTTTCATATATCTCTAATATTAGTCTTCTGATAATGCTAGATCGTTGCAGCCGCTACCGCTTGCAAGTAAAGCCAATTATTCATCGGACAAAGGCTATTTATCTTGTTCCTCTCTACACCTTCCCACCTAGACAATCGCCATTGAAGAACTAGACTAAAACATTAGAAAACGCCAGTCAATTGGGCGACGGTACTTCTCTCCGAATTCCTGCGGCAAGCGACATTGGTTCCACGGCGGCTATCATATCCTTCCATCGGGAATTCCAACATTTCCCTTCGTGGAGCTCCACATCTCAAGTGGCCATGTCCATGATCACGTTGAAGATCTCTCATCTTCTTCAACCTTGTTATGAACTCCATATTCATGATGTCATTTCCTTGTTCTCCGCCTCCTGCTCGGCGAGGCATTTAAGCGTCTCCTCTCTCCGCAGGGCGTTCGGCGGGGAGAGAGAAAAGGCTCTCAGCACGGTTAATCATCTGGTGGCCTACGAAGCCGCTGAGTTAGCTCGGCAACATCGTTTAACTGCCGTTACTGTTCCCTAGACCGGGCTTGACTGTGTATAGAGAGAGGATGAGACCGTCGGACCCTTCAGGACAGGCTACCCCTCTCAAGGGACAGGTATACATTAAATCAAGTTGTCGAAGTATTCAAAAGAATCAAAAAGTTATACTTCTCTAGTAGACATTCGGGTCTATTGGGAATGTGGGAATTATTATACGAACATGTTTAATGGATATTTTCTGCTCAGCGAGCTTACTGAACACGAAGCATTAGACTTTACATCCAAGAAGTGATGCCCTTCAGAGCAAACCTTTAAGGAACAGTTCACGATAATTTTGGGTAATCGAGATTATAACGAAAAATGGAAGATAAGACGGAAAATAGTGCGATGAAGGCGAAGGAACTGGAATCGATGAAGAGAGGCTTGGAAAAATCAGTAGAAAGGGGGCTAAACGAGAATGAGACCAGAAGAATGAAGAAGAGTGAGGCGTTTGTAGGAGCTATACAATGTGGGTCATTGCGTACGTGTGGGTCTTGGTGCAAATAACTGACTGCGGCAAGCTAAAATTCGTTCAATTATAAGCAAAAGTAAACAAAAAACCCTAGTAACAGCGGAAATAGCTCAGCTTTTTCAGCCTCTTGTTTTAGGAAATCAAATAAGGGATCGCGGAAGCAAAAAGAGTAACAAAGGAAAAAAGGAACGGAGAAAACATCGCCTCATCACTCGGCGATCAGCTGATTATGTGTGGGTCCTAGAACGAATCATTGCGATCTGCATCGCCTCGACGCTCGTCTGACGTGACATTGTTCGAAGGGCGGAAAGCCCCGCGACCAGCAATAGGAGATTATCGTGAACTGTGCCTTCAAGAATATGCGTCACTCTGGCTTTGATGGCGTGCGAGAAACATCGAAACGCATGAACATCAACTTTTTGTGGAGTCGAGTCCTCCCCGAAGAATATATAGAGTTTTCAGAAAAACATTTTTATTGAATGTTACTATATACCAAGATACCACTAGAACCTTGAGAAATTAACAAATTCTCTTCACTTTTTCAGATCGTAACATGAAACAGACACTATCGATATGCAATGAATATTTTCACAGAATTCTGAGATCAAATAGAACCAATGGACAGATAAGTACACTCCAGAAACAATATCAAAACTAATTATTACATGATTCTCATAATCACAATGGTCTTCGGCCTTTGCTTAACGGCATCTGAAAGCGATAAGTATGATCTACGAGCAACTACACAACTGAGGTCACAGATTACCCCTCTATCACGTATCAATCAAATTTCAATGTTCATCTAAAATCGGTTGAGCATCGGGAGTGTACCATATGTATAGTCTTGAAGGCGAGGGCAGGTAGGGAAGGTCTCGGTAGTGTAAGGGAAAAGAAGTGTGGTGCTCAAAAAGCACAAGTATGGGTTCGAATCCCCTTTAAGGACGAGGTTTTTCCTACATCCCTTCCAATCCTGTGAGGCCTGAAAGTCTCCACCACGTAGAGACTAACCAACTTAAGCACGGCTCAGCCGAAAAATTTTGGACTATTTCCTTTCCTGCCCACAACTCTATCCCCTTTTCTACCAAGTCCCCGAGTAGTCACCTAAGTGTGTTTTTACAAAAGACAATCTGAGAAAATTTTTTCAGAAAGGATCGGTTGTCAGAATTTNAGGGATGTGCCTAATACGGTTTCATTAGACTTTTGGAGCCTTTCAGAATTGTTTTTTCCTTTTCCCAGTTTTTCCCTAGATTCTGAACACACACTCTCTGGCACCTCGAATGGATCCGCGGAGAACTCGTCAGTGTAGTCAATGATTGGCTGAGATCGTCGTGTTCGGATTTGTGGCATTATTACTATCACATCGTCCTAAAACATTAACGAATTATTTGAAAGGATATTTGGATTTTTGAAATGTTTCTCAAGGCTTCCTTGAGGAACACCAGCCAAAAGCTGTCTCTGATGACTGACCTCCTCATCGAATGGTTGCGATATTCGTGCGATGACTGACGCCGGCAATTGTCCTACCAGTCGGAAAGGAAGTGAGAGACAAACTGCGCTCACAGTGCACAGCAGGAACAAAGTGTACATTCGTGACATCTGCAAATGCGAAATTCGTCACATGGGAAGGCTCGCATGGATGACGCGATTCATAATGTGATCATTGTAAAAAGCACTTGAGAATTCGCCACGTGGAACATCATTAGAGAACAAAGAGTTGTGAGGAATGCAATCCCAATGACGGCACTTCTGATCAGAAGGAAGTGAAAGGTCGGAAATAGGCGCTCTATTATGGGGAAATAAAAAGGATTGAAAGAGTGGAAAGACTGAAGCATGAAGGAATTTTATGTTTGAAATTGAGCAGCAGGTTGTTTATAGGAGTTAGCTAATGGTCAACTATTACTGACCAACCGGCAACGGAAGTTTACTTGAGTGAACCATGAGCCACTCCACGGCACGGTAATAAAAGCAAAGGTAATCGAGGCAACGAAAAATATCAAAAGCCGTTCCGAAAGACAGACATAACCTATTCTTTCACAACTTCGTCATATTTCAATTAATCGGCTTCAGCAGCTGCAAATAAATCGGACATCCATACTTGGATGTCGAAGTAGCTTATGTTTGCAAGAAAACGTAAGCTGTACTGTGATGGTGGAATTGCTTCAGACTACCAAATATGTACAAAAGTACATAGTTCAGTACCGTAGAATTGAGATTGTATCTGAACTCGTTGGGCAAACCATTTCGAAACCGGGCCGACCTCGTGCGGTTAGTTTGAAGCACAGTCATGCCCAGCTTCTTGAGCTTCCACAAAAAAAGACATATAAAGAAAGTATCGTTATCAAGGTACTATCAGTGGATTCATTATGATACGTTTCATTAAGTGATCACAGAACAGTCACTACACTCGTATTGGCCCGTACTTCCATAGAACTGAGATTACTTGTTACGGACGCTCGATGAGCCTAATAATCGTACTTGCAGATGACAAAGTCTTTAGCGTTGATATTGCCGTTTTGGAATTCGCCCGAACAAATGCTCACATGGCCCATAGGATGATTTGCGGTGGGAAGCCATCCTTCCAGACTAGGGTGGTACCAAGGGACGAAAGACTTGGTTGGTCTGGAAGGGTATCAATCCGGGACTCGATCTCCGGGCCATGTGTGTGTGATAGTACGCCTCTTGCCACTATCCCGAAATTGCCCAAATTTTCCATAACATGGGCAATTTTAGCAAGAAGCAAACTAATCTGAAACTTTACCTCGACAGAAAAGCTGAGGAGAAAGGAAAGAAGTAAAGGAAAATGAGCAAAGTGAAATCATATAGAAATTCTACTATTCATTTTCCTGATAGTACGAGTTTAAAAAGGAAATTGCATATGCATAAGATGGATCAGGTTTGTTGGCATGCAATTTGATTCACTGCCTTATGTAAGCTTTGCACTTGGGGTATTCTATGTTATGGGCAAAATAAAAATCGTTAGTAAATTTCTTCCTACTAAACCAATGTGAAGTTATGGTGATAAGGTGAATCGTGGCAGCCAAGGAAACAGTGAAAAAATCATGAAATCCTAGAAAGGTGTTTTCTACTGCCATCTTCAGTATAAGAGAGTTAGAACTCATGCATAACCTCAAATGCTTTTTGGACTCAGTTCACTGCAAATCTGGTACCAACAATGTAGGTTTTCGGACAGCGTAAACATTCGACTGGCCAAAGCGGGGTCGATCTAAGATTTGATCCTCTGGCCATAGATGTAGTAGCGCCCTGTTCGCACTGCTGCTTTCTTGGCCGAAAACGCCACTTCAGATAACCTCGAAAACCGAGTAGTTGTCTGTGAGGCGATACAGCTGTTGTTTTACGGCAACACAGCCTCCTTTCAAATTTTAACCAGATCAGTTGATCATTTGAGTAACTCACCTCAAAGCTTCAGAAAAATTGAATGTATCGAGAACCAGAAGAAAAAGTTTTGTGATAAAGAATGATGCGGCACGAGGTATGACGGAAACAGCCCCGTAATAATCGAGTACGTAGGTAATCGTTTTACTTTGAGCAACTGGACTGTGGATGATGGTAACACCTGAAATTCAATGGGTCGGCAGTCATTTCCTATGCTCTCTGAGGAAAAAACTGCGTGAAATGGCGTCTTGTGAGCCACTAGGTAATTGAAATGGTTAAAAAAACAGATTTATTCATATATCTTTTGCAGATCTCCAAAAGTACACGACTCGTCAGTCTCTGTCCTTATCGTGACGTTGATGACATGAAAGGACCACTACGTTTTCTTAGCACCAGATATTTGCCGGGCGTTTGAGTAGCTATTCCATTTTCCTAATTCCCTCATGTAATTTTTTTGGATGGTGAAGTGCCAGGTAGGGTAATATCTCGCGCAAGTTCCAAGGGTGGGATCCCTGAGTCTTAACCGGACAAGCTTAACAAGCGTTCCATATCCCATAGAGCCTGCTCATTGACAGCGTACTCGTTCGATAATGCAGAAGAACTGACTTTTGTGACCTATCTGGGAGATGTTCAACTCCCAGATAGGGGGACAGTTTATCCAAAGCGCGAGGAAGGCTTACAACTATAGAGCAAATGGTCCATAAAATGAGGAGGAGATGGAGGAGATCCAGCATCGAATGATCCAGACTATCGAATGACTGAATCAGAATGGTAGTCCAGGTGGCAAGAAAGGACGTAGTGAAAGTGTCGATCTACCAAGCGATGCTTCATCTTCTACAGGTACTCATGTTATTGTTAAAAAGCGCAGAGAAACATAAAAAATTCACTGTTGTGATTAATGTCGAATTGGGAGCCTTTCCAAACCTGCTAGTGATAGGTCTTGTAACAAAGAGGCGCTAAAAAACAATTCAAGAAACTTTTTACAACAGGAAACAGAAGCCAAAGAATGGCAAGTCACGCCAGCAGAGAGGAGCATAAAATGGCACCGATGCTAAGGCTTCATGAAGAATTCGTCGACGGCGCGTTGGAAAATTTCATTTGAAAGATTCGAAGTAAATGCGAGGTTATGGAAAAGATGGTCTAAATTTATAGGAATGATCTTTCGGCCCCGTCGCCTTCGCCAGAACCGGGAACCCGAAATACTCGGAATTCATCTCAAAGGAACGGTATTCCGATTTCGGCTCAACTCAATTGTGATCTAAAGATACCTAGACCAGTTTTGTAATTTACGACGAGTATCTCACCCTAGATGGTCCCGTGTGACTGGAAAGTTTCCATGAAAATGAAAAGAGCATGAAAGAGTGAAAAAATTAGGCGATCAACTTTCACCACCTGCTTTCACCCATACTACGCGCTCTATTTACGTCCGATGCAAGAAAACATTTGAAAAAGCATATCAAAAGTACAAGTGCTGAGACCAGTTAATGTACGACCTAGTGTTTTGAACTCAACCAGAGGCAAGAAGGCAAGACTGGCCTAATTAAAATAGCAGACCTCAAGGGAGTGTAAGGTTTCTTCTCTCAAGGATTATCTTTCAGAACTTATAATTAGTAAGAATCGTCATTAGCCAGTATGGCTTTGCTTTACTGCAGATAAAAGAAGGATTTCAGAAACTCCCACCACGATTACGTATGGTGCAGAGCAGATGAAAAGATTTGTGGAATCAAAGATCATATAATCAGTCGCCAGCCTGTTCCAAAATTCTGAGATACGCATGCCCTGCAGCCGACCAACGACTATATCGCGCATGATATCGTATAATGAATGTATCGTACCAGGTAAGGACAGAGGGGACAGGGAAATATGTGGGATATGTCGTACTTAATAATTGGGTCAAAAAAAGCTGTGAAGACTTTGTGACCGAAGACGTCCTAAAATTGGAAACCTCATCCCCCAAAACGGCGATTCCATCTTCAAAANCATGTGAGGCAGCAGGATTATTCCGCCTCGCACATTGTTAAAATTATTCTCGTGATCTTAAAGGAGGGATGACTAATACTTAAGCGGTATTCAAGTCGCTTTTTCCACCAAACTTCACACATTCATTCAAGTTGCTGAAATCCTGGTCGCTGAAACACTGAAGGGAAGTTATGGTGTAAACAGTTTTTAGAATAATGCACAATGAAGAAAGGAAGGAAGTCGAATGTCATGGCGCATCCCAGAAAAGGTACTGGTTGACGCCAAAGACTTCATATGAGATGGTGAGTATGCACAGGATCATCGCAGGAGCAAGGTTTAGCCCCTGCGGCAGAGCCTGCTGAACCATTATTGAAAGACGGCATGTTAAAATATTAAAAAGGGACTTGTTTTGCTATGAAAGTCAACGCTCTTCTTATCTCTCAGTTTGAGTCTTCCTACGACATTCTCGTCGTTTTAATTTGATGAGGTTTTATGTCACTTTAGAGCTTATCATAGTGATCATTGAGCGCTTATGAGATTAGGGAAACGAAAACTGCTCGCATGTCGTGGACTAAATCTTGCCTACTCATTCTCTTGATGGGAATCGTAAATTTCACCTGCTTGTGAGAGCGCTTGACGTCATAATATGTAGCAAAATACATTCGGAAGTTTTGTATCAAAGTCGGGGGAGGTGCAGATGGGTAGCGTCAAGGGGCGCTGCTACCATATAAGAGGATTCAAGATCAAAACCCAAACCGATACCCGTGCAGGTCAGCTGTATATCGTGAGTCATTCAATTAGTTCCGACTAGTTTGGGACTGCAAGTGCTCTGAGTGTGCATGGGCGTCAGTGACTTCACAACTACGAAGAATCCTTACTATACATGATGCGCCCGCGTCAATCTTTCACAAAATTAGATATTACCAGAAGAAGCATTTGGAGACGTTGCATAAAGTCTGGGATGGGTTGAACATAGGGCATGAATAACATCTCATTTAGGTGGGACATGCACCGAAATTGGGCGGTGCCGATTGCAAAGCCTCTTGATTTGGTTCCATAACAACCCAGAACCCGGGAAAACTGAGCAAAGGTGAATAGTGGGTAAACAAATGGAATGAGGAGACTCACCTGCGGTGGGCGTAGCGTTCTCCCAGTGGGCGATACTTTACACATGAACACATAACTCGATTTAGCCTAGAGGTGAGACAAAAATAAAAGGAATGAACAAAGCTTGATAAGTACTGGGGATCCGTGAATAAACGAAACTCCGCCTACGGTGCAAGCATGCATTCAAATGAAGAATAACTTTCGGGAATTGAATAACTCTGTTTAAAAACGTTGTGAAACGTTCTCGCGGTACTGCATTCCAACGAAGAGAGTCAAAAAAAAAACACCGCTCTATTCAAAAATGGTCAAAAACACGAGAAATAAGTGGTTAGAGGTCATAGAGGGGTTGTGGTCGAATCTCTAAAGTGGGCGGGGCTTGCACCGGGATGGGCGTTGCCGATATCATAAACTCATAAACCTGTTCAAAGGCGTTCTAGAACGCGGAAAAAAATTAGTCGGAGGTCATAAAAGGTACTTGTCAAGTGGGCGGAGCCGTGACCGAGCAACCGTAGCTCTTCTCAAAAACTTTATAAATTTCGAAAAAAAAGGCATAAAGACTATTGAAGAAGGATGGTCAAGTTGCCAAAGTGTACCGGGCTCTAACTGAGGTGGGCAAGGCTAGAAACAAAAATGTACAGCTCTGTCCAGAGACGTCCCATTCACTCTATACAGGTCATCATCATTACTCACTACCTATAAAGCCATCATCATTACTTACTGTATGTAAAGAATTCGCATCTGTTTGTCTATCTATCCCAAAATTCGGTATTACATGATGAAGCACCTGAAAAGGTCAAGTAATGTGTGATATGGGAGGTGCCCCGAGCAAGTCAACAGAGCACATTTGAGCTTAGCGAAACCACACTCACGGGAGATGGGACATGCATCAGAATGGGCGGTGCAATTAGAAAAACAATAATTTTTTTTCCAAGAAATCCCAGACACCGGAAAAAATGGGCAAAGTTCAGGTATGAGTCGACGAACAATGAGAAGAAGACTCATCCGCGGTGAGCGGAGCTTTCTCGAGTGTTTTTGCATAAAATCATTGCCCAGAACAGTTTAAAATCAGATTCTTGAGGGGTGGAGCTTAGTACAAAAAATCCATCTCTGTTTTATACGTTCTCTGTTGTGATGCAAGAGTTAAATGCGAAGTCTAACTGGTGAGCAATGAAGTCTTTGGCGCTAATCAGTCCCGAGGGAGACAGAGGGATGCGCCCACGCATTCGACTTCCATTCAGAATCGTAGCGGCGGTTTTGAATGCGGTTGCGACCTACACAATGAACTGCGGTGGCCATTCTATGTACAAGCAGTGCTTTTATTCTCCCAAACGGAATTGGTACCAATAAATCGATTCTAGCGATGCAAGGCATGGTTGGTCTGGGTAGATAACGATCCAGGATTCGATCCCTGGAAGTTTGATGGTACGCATGTAGTGGTGCAACACCTGCAGCTACACCACCTCCGCCCTTACATACATTTTGAAATATCCTCCGCTACAACTTGAAGTGGTTCTTCAATTTTTTTTACTCAGTTTCACAATCTCTTGCGCTATTTAGCTTAGCTCACTATTCTCATGGGTAAAAATTGGAAACATCGCAAAAATGTGCAGAATCAAGAAATGGGGTTTTAAATTCTAATTTTTGGAGCCAAATCAGAATGGATCACATTACACTCGAGACGTTTCTGACTCTCCTGACCCGTTCTTCAGCGCTAAACGTGCTCCCTGCGATGGCGAGAATGACTATAACAATTAGAATGAAAGAGGCATTCAAGTGCATTCAATCTATCAGTAATGGGATAGATATGTGAGAAATAACGTCAAGAATTTTCTGCAAAACGCTGAAGGATGATATCACCAAGCAAGGGAAGTTCAATGCACTCGTTCTCACGCTCTGGGAACTAAAATTCCCTTCACAGTTCAAATGATGAAATTAATGGGGAGTCAGAAGTAGGAGTCAATACATAACGTCAGGACCATCTCAGTACATCATATCAAGGATTTTTTGAAAACCGCAAAAGCCAATTGGATTCTTCTTCTCCCAATTAGGACGTAGAAATGCACTGTAAGAATAGAATTAACAGGCGAATAATGATGGCACATTCAAAAATCAGTGAGACGGCGAGCTATGGGCAAATAGAGCAGAATAGGCGCTGGTATGTAGTGCGCGGGATAGGGCACGGTAAAATAAGAGTACAAGTACGGGTTCGAATCCCACACAAGGCCTAAGTTTTGTCCATTGCCTGCCATCATTGTAAGACTTTCATATCGCGCACTGGAGGGGGGAGGGGGGAATAACGTAAGTTAACCAAAAAATGAATTCGTGTGATTGAGGTCTCACGAAGAAGATAAAAACCGGACCGACCGTATCTCCTGAACACTTTACCGTACTGAAGGATTCGTAGCAGAATGAATGTGGATCAGTATTGTGTAAAAAATGTTTAAGAGCGCCTCTCTGATAAACTCGACCTTATTAACAGCCGTGAGATTGTGGAGAACAAAAATAAAAAATAGTTTTTATATGCCCTGTGAATAACATTACATTGTACACCTTGTCAATACACTTGAATCTATCATCATTTTAATTACCGGTAATACAACAAAATGGCACTGATTCAGGAGAGCTTTGAATGTCATCCGCTATGAGCTGGTCATATAAATTAATTGCTCGTAATAATAAAAATGAGATAAATCGAGGATACGTGACTTCGGAGGCAGAAGTTTTTCAGGTTCTGAGGGATCGATCACATCACGGTTCTTGATCCCTCCAACCCTTAGTGAAGTGCGGACTTTTTCTGACTAGTCTGCAGGAATAATGTGCAAAACGTGAGGCAAAAAGTCATTTTTTGATGTCGATGGCTAGAATATGTGCTCAAACGCCTCCTAGCTAGCAAAAAGACAAAGATTAAAAAAATAGGTCGTACATAGCATGAATCCAATTAGCCTATCTCGTTTTGGGATGCTCTCCTGCATTTGACGTCCACTGAGAGTCGTAGTAGTGGTTCGAATGCTATGTGTCCTATACAAAGAACTGCGGCGACTAACCGATTAACAATTCAGTACTCTTATCCTCCCAGACGAGTCTGAGACCGAATAACCGGTTTGGAGGGAAGGAATGCTTCGATGGTGTCGGCACTTACCGATCCGGGACCATGCGTGAGTGGTAGTCCTTTTGCCCACCAACTCCGCCTTTCATAGCATAAAAAGTTAGCAAAAAGCAGGATGTATAACGGCAAATATAGAACAATGTCACCCACGGAACAGTGGGAACAAAGACTGTGGGGTAAATGATGTGAGGGCGGAAGTCGCACGTCATTTTAATAGTCTATTCAAACGCAACAGCAAAATGCACCTTATTATCTGAAGAATGACGTACTGATGGCGAAGCTGGCGTTAAATATTCATAGACGACCTGACATTTAGCCGTGCTCGACTTCTACGAATACACATGCGGCAGACCAGGCAATGCACTTCGGTCTGTCCTCGAAGGCGAGCCCACTCTGGTCACCTGCATCAGCAATCATTGAAAGCCGAAACACTTCTGGTTTTCTTCCCTTTTTTGTAATGAGAACGAAAAAATGGAGGGAAGGGGGCACGGAAGAACTTCAGTCACCGTCTGCTGGTGAAGATGCACTGAGGAGAATGAGAAGACACTTACGACAAAGAATTTTTGATAAGAGGGATTTCAAAGTCCCGTTAAAGTGTTACACAGTATCTCGATGATACAATCAAGCGCCTCAAAACACCCGTCATATGACACAACCAAAAGGTACCCTGTGTGAAGGCCATGCCATGAAGTGGATGGTGGGGGCCTATGGGGTTACTTACTGTACCACACGTTCACGGGACGCTGTTAACCCTTTATTGAGAGGATGGATTTTTGCGAATGAGTAGAAGAAGAATGAGATGGGAAGTATCTGATGAAGAGAGGGAAAATAGCGGGGCCACGAATGANTTTTTGCGAATGAGTAGAAGAAGAATGAGATGGGAAGTATCTGATGAAGAGAGGGAAAATAGCGGGGCCACGAATGTTGCAAAGTTCCAACCCAGTTTCCACACGCCCCGATAAGGGATATGACTCTCAAGGATCAAATTGATGGTTCAGCTCAAAGCTGCAGTAGAAAGAATTAGTGAAAACTGGCAGGAAGATTCCCCTTAATCAGTTTTCTGAAGAATGAATTAAATGAAAAGCTGAAAAGCTATGCTTGAAGAAATTCTATCTCATTGATATTCATTCGGATAGTAGAGAGAAATGAAGGCTTTAGCTAGAACTATAGCTAAAGCTCCTCTTGTGAAAGTCCCAGTTGGTTGGTATGTTTGCCACATAGGTATATGAACACCCTATGAGATGTGGTTTGGAAAAACAGGTGAGATCACCTCGAATTAGGCAACTTCACCTGCTTCCGTGAGAAAACTTCAAATTTTTGTTGATTCGTTCCTGACTCGTGTCCAGTCACAAGCCCCTTCAATCACGAGGGCGGTATCAGACGAATTTCGGGACCACTTGTGATCAGCGAAGCCACTTCGGGCAAATTGGCTTTCGTATTTCAACAATGAGTGGCATTGGAGAACGGTGAGAAGGATTTTTTCACTCGTGAGTGAAATCATAAAATCTGGTTTTCCACCTTTTTCATCAATTTTCATAACACATCAAACATCACGGTGAATATTCTATGCGGTCTAGACTCGAACCGGTTTAGAATCTCATGGGCTCTTTGATAGTTTTTGAACGTAATCGAAAATGGATCATTTAAAGGACGAAAGTATTTTTAAATGATATTCCATCAACTGTTGTTATTGCTGTTGTTGTTATAGTCATTAAAGCTATCACTTGGAGAATGCTTTGCGCTGAAAACCGCGTCAGCAGAGTTAGACACTCTTTGATTGGGGTAAGACCCAGTATAGCTTTTCAACGTTGAAGCGCAGGAACCTTTTTGCCCCGACTCTGCATATTCTTGCGATGGTTCCATTTTTATGCATAAAATAATGAGCCGTAGGCGCAAGATATTGTGAAACCCTGAAAAAATGCCCAAAGAATCATTTCAAAACACCCTGCCAATATCTTGGAATACTTCGAAAGGTAAGAGAGGAAGTGGCATAGTGGCAAGTGGCGCACAGCGCACACTCATAGTCCAGGGATCAAATCTTGGATGATTCTTCAATTGGTAGAAGACTTGTCCGTTAGGATAAATATACTGACTTGCACATCTGCTATTCACCGCAGTCACTGTTTCGATCGTATACGCATTTAAAAAGGAGGTCGAAGGCGGGGCGCATACCAAAAGGGATTATGTGACCCGTAAGACTTTATTGTTTATACTTTAATCTTCCTTCATCTTCCTTTGTAGTGTTTGATTCATGTGCTTGGAATAGAACTCTATGGGATTGAAGGTTAGCATCAGTCTGAACGTTTTTCTATTGGCCATGTAGGCGTCTATTTCAGAAGCATCAAATATGAATTCGCGGACTGTGAATGAAAATCAAATACGTGGCGCACCCCAGAAGCACAGGATCGATTACCGCCAAAATATTCGTTCTTTACTTTCTATCTTTATTTCAAATATTTCCAGCTCAGCCCATCTCGCCGCTTAGCCCATGTGATTTCAAAGGCAGAGAAATATTCACGAATCTTCCTTGAAATGATTAGATTTTGGACGGAATAAGTTTTAGGAAAAAAAATTTCAAAATCTTTCCAAACTACATGAAATAGTACATAGATTGTATCAACAACTCAATATGATTTTGACAATATCTCTCTATGAATTATTTTTGTCGTGTTTTTCCATATACGGTTAGCGCTAGTGAAACATCGTTGACTAGAGAGGAATTTTCGAGGATTAAACAACTTGGAAGACTAATACTGTCGCTCTCTGGTGTCGATTTTTAATCCTTCATTTCCACACGGAATCAAGGGAAGGCTGAAAACTTTATGCTCAAAAACCACCTATTGTCCTACACAGCAAGGTTGTCATATAGGTGATTACGATGACGAAAATGCACCTCGGCATTTGGACTAAAAAGCAATGATGTATTGACGCCCACGTGGCGTTGTCTCGTCAACGCGGAGGCGGAGTCGAGGCTAAGTTGAGATAACCTTCAGAGGGGTTACTGACAGTTCTGACGGAAATTCAAGAAAGCATTTGATGAGCTGCAAAAACGAGCACTTTGGCTTGTTTGGCCAACTCTTAAGTCTAAATTTCAGATTTTTAAACATAATAGGACAGACATGAGACATATAATGAAGGCACGTTCCAGAAATTGGGGGGTGGGGGAGAGGGGTTAGAGTTTTGATACCAGCAATGTACTTCGTATCTGCCCTTCGCTGGTTTACTTTATGTAAATCTTAACCAACTTCCTACGCTTTTTCATGACTAAAAGATCACAGTCCATTATAGCACTTTCATACATGAAGGCAGCGTTCACGTTCTGAATATGAAGTTTTAGACGAATACAGGAAGAGAAAGACCAGTGTAGCGCAAAAGGGGCGAAGAAAACGTGAAAACTGGCGTATACAGAGGAATATAAGAATTGAAGAAAGTAGTAAAATTAGGAGTTGGACGAGAAGGTGACGGCAAAAGCTTTATGTAAGGGGAATTCGGACGAGCTGCCCAATTGTGTGTGTTATTGCGTGCAGCCGGCTACAGTAAGCTGCCTGCATGCCTCTACATCCTTCAAGCATTTGAGAACTCGTCCAACTTTGTGTGGGTACTTCGGTTATGCCGATTTTGGAGTTCTTATTACGCCAGCGTCCCTTCTGCTGCTCTCCACGATCACAGGTTCATCCCAGGGAGAAAGCCTAGAAACCGATTTTGAATTGTGCTTCTAAAAGGAGTGCACTACAAGTGCGGTACCCGTTCAGGCGCCTAATGAAAAGTGATTGCATCAGCGGAAGGTCCCATGAAATTTACCCGTGACCTCGTAGCTTTGAAATCACGAGGAATAGTTCCCGTTCAAAAGTCCACAGAGCGATCAGGTGAAAAGTGGGTGGGCAATCCGTCAAAGGGGATATTGGCAGCACCCTGTAAAAACATGTCTACGCTTGATATTTTTTTGTTAGCGCTGCTATTTCGCCGCGATGCGAAAGTCTCACGAGACATATCAAGTCAAATATCAAGTCTATACAAGTTATTTCAAGAACAGATTACGGCCTAAGGGTTCAATGCTATTATCGGCTCATCACGTTGTATGTGTGAGTGCTGATAAGCTGTGGCTCAAAAGTCACTAAGGTAAGAAGGCAAGGGCAAGCGGGGTTCCGGTAGTGTAAGGGATAAGAGCACGGACCCCGGAAAAGGACAAGTACGGGTGCGAAACCCTTCCGAGACCGAAGTCTTGTAAATAAATTGCATATCTTGGCATCCTGTGATACTGTTTGTGAGAGAATTGCTTCGAGCATATCTAGCGATAGAGAGAAAACTATAAAGCAGTTTCATGCAGAAGGAAAAAGGATGCCGATTTGAAGGGCTCGAATTTGCTCCTCTACTTACAGGTGCACCACGCACCGTTCCTCGACCAAGAACTACTGAGAAGAGTGTAACTGGCTTAACATTATTTCATGAGATTCTGTCCTAAATTCTTCATATTTTCAAAAGATCCCTATGATTTCATATAAAGCATTATTAAGCTGACCTCTCGCGAACCAGAGCAACTTTAAAAGATTAGTCATTCAAGGAATGTAGAAAAATAATAGCATGGGGCTTGTTTTCAACGATACGTTCGTTAGACAGCAATCAAAGAGAACGCACCTGCTGGTGCTTTGATATTTTCAGACCAACATTAAAGTGGTTTTCATAACATTGAATGATGTGAATAGTCGTTCCGCTTGAAAAAACTGATAGCCTTGCAAGATAGTAAGTAAATTACTTTTGAATACCTTCATTGCTGCACGAACAAGGAACAGTTTGCGGAGAATTTAACTGAAGTCCAAGCTGATTTTCAACTCCGTAACCGGTTTGAATCGATCAAGACTCATACCCTGCGCGAACACTCGTGGCACTACTGATCCTGAGACTTATGAAGAATTATGATAGCCTTATTAACATAATTGACTATTCGGAAATGGAAGTTAAATAACTATTTTTCCATTAGGCATCACAATCACGATGAAGTATTCGAAGGAAATTAAAGGAAACGAGGAATAATTGGCACGGACATTTCGTCGGGTACAATGAAATGTCAGTGTTCTAACTAGGAACGGCTATACAGAGTGGTGAACTGTTTGGAGCGGTTCTCCTGAGCGGACACTTTGAAGCGGCTATACTGAGTGGGACTTCCCACATGGTTAGTTTTGAGTCTGAAGAATGGTATTATGGCTTTTCTATTGAATGAAGATTCAAAAGTTCCTGCACTGATCACACCCAACGCTCTCTAAGCTCAGCGAACTGATGATATCATTTCATAGTGCTAGAAGTTAAAGGTAGAGAGAAGAGGGTACTGGAGGAGCAATCGAGGGCTAACCATAATGCAACGCATTTGACTTCAAGAATTTGGGAATTCTCAAGAATTACAAGAGAGTTATTTGATAAAAGGCTGTCTTCGTTAGCTAAGCACACTGTTCAAGTGGGCGTTAGTCAGCGTAACATGTGCTCTGATAATTAGAGTCTTATTGTTATTTTTGTTCCAAGAGAAAAAATTTCCCATTCATGCAAAGGTTGAAGCTGTCAGATGATCTCAGTATACCGATTTCAGGGAACAGCACAGCCTCAGACTAGGGCTTCGCTGACTGAAGAGTTCAAGTTTTCTCCGGGATGGGCAATGTTTTCAATTTATATTGAACTCTACGGGCCACACGAGTGGACTCGTACAGAAAAATCATGGTTGGTCCATTGACCTCACAATTAACAACAAAGGATGCGCATTCATTTAAAGTGATGTTTGATCTAGGCCTAGGCTTCCAAGGCATGGAACTGAGACGTCTCCATGTGGGCAAATGAAGGAATACCACTTGCTTATCCTTATCAAAGTACAACTATCAAAGTAAAGAGGTCAGGAGACTATGCGTAAGCAACTCATGACGGAACTCTGAATCGAAATCAGCCAAAAGTACGTGGGAATTTCTCTTTGGTCAAGTGACGGCGTAGGTGTCAGTTAATGGCATGCTCTAGCTCAGGGCCTGTATGGGGGAGGTTCTAGAGACCTAATCAACAAAGACTAATGGAATACCTCGTTTATAAAGGCTGCGACGGTTTTCAACATAAAAAAAACTAAACATATAGTCCATAATAGCTGTTGAGTGCAGTGACTCAAACAACCCACGGATGGCCCCACGACTGAACGCTTCACGTCAGCATTGCAAGTGAAGGCTGATTTCATTTTTGAAGGATGACGTGTCACCCCCACGTGACAATTCGTCATCGGCCAATGTGGGCAGATTTAATGAATCAGGCGGGCGGAGGGGACAAACCAAAAAAAACTAAACATATAGTCCATAATAGCTGTTGAGTGCAGTGACTCAAACAACCCACGGATGGCCCCACGACTGAACGCTTCACGTCAGCATTGCAAGTGAAGGCTGATTTCATTTTTGAAGGATGACGTGTCACCCCCACGTGACAATTCGTCATCGGCCAATGTGGGCAGATTTAATGAATCAGGCGGGCGGAGGGGACAAACCTAATGGATTGTGCATAGGTGGCAGAGGAGACAGCTCCATAGTTTTTGCCCAGGGAAATTCATTGCCAATCCGAGTCATCTGATACTTTAGCATATCGTTGAGACCTTCGTTTATCTAGCATTTCAGCTCCCTGTGAGATCTTGCCCTTTTACTAACCAAATAATGATGAGTACATCCTTAGAGAAAGCTGTGAACGTCTATACGTCTGTGAAACCTAATATGACCAAAGCAACGACAAAACATCGATCAGAGAGTTGCTGGATGATTGTTGATGGAAAAGTTTTTTACATGATCTGAAAGACTGAGTATATGAGCGAAAGAGAAATCAAAATTGGGCATGGAAAGAAGCAGAAATGACAGACGAGTTGCCACTGTAAAATTGGTTTTTTCCCGCATCACCTGTGGCGAGACGTTCTCTCTCTTGAGACCTCCCACGTGAGCCTATTAATATGAAATCGCCAAATACGACCCTCGTCATTGAAATGTTATCGGAAGCGGCAGATGATTTATGGATGCAGTGACTAACTAGGACGAGTTGATAAACTCAAGCACAATCATTGCGACATCTTGACCTTGGTATGCTCATGTCGTGGTTGCGGCATAACCAGTTTTGCTGATCGTGATTCTGCATGGGAACTTTGCAAAAGGAGTAGGAAATGCCTTCTAATCAACTTCGATAACATGTTTGCATGTTCACTTTATTCTGATCTTTGGTATAGGGATAGCGCAACGATCAAGAGTGGCAGCATATGGCAAGGCCACCTTTTCAGGGGACCAGACTCTCCATTGTTGTTGGCTTGTGCCCAGCTTGAGCCTCTTCGATGTGAAGCTTTTACGACTATCGAGGGCACAAATGGACGAACAGACATCAGTTAGAGGTCGCTGCTCCCATGGGTATTTAGGAGATCTTTGCTCTCATCAATACAAATAATAGTGTTCGCGAGTGGGAGGGAGCCTTAGGCTAAGCTGACAAATACGCGATGCTAATTTCGTTACCCCTGTTGTTTATTTTTGGCAGAATCAACCGGTCAATGATTGCCTCATCGAAGGAAACCAACCAAAGTCAGAGGGGAAAAGTGAGCTGCTAAGTGAGAAGAAATGTGTTTCAGTAGGGGAACAATAACTTTTGTATTACTGGACAAAAAGATCAAGACATATGCAGCCCTCCAACATTTCAGCCTTTTCCCTTTGTGCTTTTTGTTGTCCTTTCGTCAAATTAATAAGCTCTGTGTAAACAATTGCTCTATGGCGTCAACAGCGACTAATTAAATTGTGAGACGATTGACAAGGAGAATAGATTGCTCGAGGGCTACAGGACTTAGCACCGAAAGAAAACTTATCTGATAGCTCGATCTAGTTTTTAAAAGTGGATATCACACAATCTGCTCTCTCTCTTCTCGTGCATAGGCTAAGGCCTATCCAGAGAAGGGTTGTTGATAGCAGATCGACGGACACAACGAGGGAAGTATGAAACTTTTCTACAATGCTAGACGCTCCATGACCCTGTTGCCCATAATATTGCTTTTCAACCTTCACATTGTTGTCATTTATCACACCCAAAATCGGAACGCACTTTGAAAATATGAAAACATAAAAAATTATTCCATGACAACGATACTGCAAAAGATCAGTGAGGCCTTCTGAAAGCAGCTGTGGTAATCAACCAACCTTTTTCAATTACTCAAAGCCACAGGCAGAAGTAATCTCGTATGAGCTAAGCAGGCTACAAGACTTTTGAACAAGGAGCTGGTTTTAGGAGATTACGTTTGTGAAGTACAGTTTCATTCTCTTAAAGTTCGATTTTTCGTCTTACCATGAGCAAAATACAGTTGCACGAGTTTAGCCAGCTCATAAGTCGAGGTTTAATTCGATTCAACATCTAAGAGATTCTTGGCTATGAAATGGAAGTACAAGTACAGTGTAAGTGTACAGAATGAAGAAACTGACCACTCTGTTGATTGCTACTTTGACTTAAATTAGATCATGACCAATGGGGAGGCAGATGCTTCAAAGCGATGCGTAATTTGAGTAAACGACACATAAATATCCCATCCCCAGGAATGTCATATGCAAGCGTAATGCAGTGAATCATTTGAAGCTTGTAAATCATCCCAGAGTGCTCGTCACGTCATTTGGATGGCCTTACAATTATGACGTTATATGACGTCCACTATCGTTCGCTTGATGTCAGATGTTACTTTTAGAAGTATCTCACTTACCAAAGAATTTTGTGGGATCTCATAAAAGAAGGATATGGGTATTCTACTCTTTGTAGCCATTGGCGTCATACGACGTTCACTATCATTCACTTGATGTCAGACATTACATACTTGTAGAAGTATCCCATTTGCCAAGGAATCTTGTCTTGTGCGACTCCATAAACGAAGGAGATGGGCCATTAAGCCACCATATGACTTCTTAGGCGCACTGATCGTATCCCTGGTGTAGATTTCAAAACTTTCAATTTCTGACTACCCTCAACAGTCAAGTCCAGATGCAAGTTAGAAAGGTAAAATTAGTGATAAGAACATGATCTCTTGCCTCATTAGAGACCTCCCAGTGGGAAGCTGAAAACAAAGTCATACTGGTTCGTTACTTCCGAACAATACCCTCTGAGTAAAGTCTAGGATTCGTTTATACGTACTCCTTAATTTCGTTGGTGCTCTGCTCAAAACGAAGGAACGACAAGGTGATCAGCACGAGACATCCTAAGATTCAAGTGGAAGGGATTGTTCACTATGAACCTCTACCGCTAGCTACATATTTCAGCATGGCTTCTGTAGGCTGAATTTACTGAAAATGAAAATCCAAAATTGATGTTGTACATAATTCAGCAGTTTTCTGTTAGTACAGCAAAGCCTAAGACATGATCTTGCTGGGCTCATTAATCGTCAGCAGTACGGCTATTGATGCACGCGGAGAAAAGAAGCTTATTTAAGCAAATTCCACAAAAGTTCCGATTTTCTCAGGAATGCTCCAGATGTTTTCTTAGGAATTTTATGAAGGTGCTAACCAATTGTTTGCGCATTGCATAAAATATAATGAAATCTCCATGATATCGCAATCGGTCCACCAGATCGAGGCTAACCTTCGACTTTATGGTTTTAAGGTTGGAAGCATTGGAACGAGCCGTGAACTGAATTATCTAGGAGGGTTTCAAGGCTGAATACTCGATACAAGTTTTGACTGGCTTCAACTGAATGGCTGGTTCAAGCTCCTCAAGATGTAGGTAAGGCAGTTTGGTCACTTTAGAGTTATGTATATGTATAAGCAAGAAAAAGGGAGCTCGATATGTCATTCCTATACGAATGAGTATGTTGTTCTTAGACAGTAATTCCATGGAAGTTTCCAGAACACATGAGACAAGTCTGGACTGATGTTAAATTTCCGACACTTTTCCGATGATCTAGTAGATTCTATCAATGATCGTCTACTTGTGGCCCATTTACTTCCAGCAATTTATGTTTTACACTGCTTAGGTGTATAGGTTTGTTAAGTGAAGGTCCACGAAGACGACGAGGTGTCCCGAATGTCGAGCTAATGAAGCGATTCCACCATAACATACCTGCACTTCTTCAAAGCAGTAAGAAACATGTAACATGCCCAGGCTTCAAGAAAACCGAATGTGGAAATCACTACGGGAGAAATTTATTTGACAGGAAACTGTCGACGATAGAATTACTATGAAAAGGGAAAAACACTGAACGTTTGACGTGGTACTAACATTTAGTAATTTATAAATAACATCTGATAATTCCTGATAGTCTTGACAATTTCAAAGCAGTATCTCCCTATCATGTTCTTATGAACAGCTGAATTCGATAGAATGAACATTCTATTTCTCCGAAGTGCTATTCACAGCTGGTCGCAACTGCACGATGAAAAATAGCAAAAGAACTCTTTACCAAACGTATCTGTCCACGGGAACTTGTGCAGATTTTGAATTTTGCAACAAGTATCCGCTCTGGTTTTAGCTGAATTCTGCTCCCTGGATTGCTGCAGACTGAAAATTTTCGCTCTCACTCTTAGACATTCTTTGAGATGCATTACAGCAAGAACTGCATAAACAAAGCAGACAGTAATGAGGCGAAAGTATTTTCTGGATGCACGGACAGAACCGTCAAGTTGAAGAAACGAAGCTCCTAAACTATTGAGATCCTTTCGCTTCTCAATAGAATTCAAGGAAAGATTCCGTTATCGACAACAATCCAGTCTGCTCGCCGAACATCTTCACCGTAGTGCTGGGGAAAGAGCTACATAATTACTATTTACTAGGAGATGACTCTTTTACAATTCGTGAGATGAATGTCAATCAGGAATTAGGCAAGCTGCAGACTATTGCTCCCTGACGTCCTGACGACCGAGCTTGCCGAGGTGTGCAGAAGTCAATTGAAGAAGCTCTGAAAAAGAAAGGAGCAGCCTTTCTGAAGCCGCAGAGGCTGCGAACAGCATCCGCAGTGGCGGGCGGAGGTTATCCAGTTACAAAGACAAGATAAATTTTTAGAAATCCGGCCCAAACAGTCACTGCATTTTGAAGAGTAACGAAGAAGTCTTCTCACCATATGGGGCGAAAGCGAGGCTTCCGCAAAAAAATTTCCCGTGACATATCACCAAACCTTAATCCTTCACAAGACAACGGTATGAATGCAAGGTGAAAAGCTCGAGGGGCCCAGTAAGGCTTTCTGACGGGCTTTGCGAACGCTCTTCCCAATCTCGGCGGCTCCGATCAGAGCTGCTGAACTTCTCTCATTCATGTCTTCCTTTAACGTTCTCTTAATAGCTTCGCAAGTTCGTGACTGCATGTGGCCCACATGATTCCACGCTAGCTATATCAACTCGAGAGCCCTCGAACAGAGGCGTCGTTGACAACTTGTAAACTCTCATCTTTTTCGGCCCTATCGTGGAGATTACCAATCAGCCGATTATACTCCTCATTGATGTTGTCGATAGCGGAATCCCTGACGTGAACCTTCCGGCAGCTCTTGTAGAGTCAACCATAGTGTTGAAGTCACTGACATGACCAGACGACGGAGACGAATAGATAGGTTAGTGGTTCAATCTTGAACAGACTGATGATAACGGTGACAGTAGGCATAACGGATTATAAAGTGGCGTTTTCTTCTATAAGTTCCCTTTTTTGAGAACTGAGAGAGCCTTCCTCCAAAAACAACCCAATATTTCGTTCACATTTCGGATGCTGCTGTAGCCAATGAAAAACAAGGCCCTTTAAATTGCTAAAAAAAAGTTATAAAAGGGATCGCTGCATATAACTTTTTACATCCTTTTTACGATGCCCAACGGTTTTATTCCTCCCGGCTTACTTATGGAACGAAAGGGTTTTCTTAGGAGACACTACTGAGAGAGCGGCATAAGGCTAAATGCTTATGCTTCCCAAGATCAAAATATTACCTTTTGTAAAGCCATACGAAAAAGAATTTATGCTGAAAAGAAATGGTTTTCATAGGCCGGCGAGCCCGCTTTCTTCTTCCTTTACACAACTGGGACGTTCTTGATAATCTGTTATTCTTGGTTCCGTCTGTACAGCGTAGCAACAAAGCAGAGGGAAACGAAGTCGTAGGAAATGAGCGTAACAAGAGCTCATTCTGCGGGCAGAGCAAAACCAAACGCAGGCAAATGGAGAACTTTCCAATAAAAGTACAATGTTAAAATGAATCCCGTATTCGACTTCTATTAGGTTGTTGCATAATTATTGCGGATTTTTTCGCGGCTTCTTTTCTCTCGATAGAATTTGAATATTGAATACGGCTTTTCTCTAGAGATGTTCTACTTGATTTCCTCTACAAGAATATGCTCAGAAGACCATTCGCATGTTCGCGAAATTAGGCTTAACTACTTCGAGAAAGATTGGAAGGTGGCGCAGTCATTCTGCGATCTCACTAACTTTTCGGCGATCGAACAATGAGCCAGAACCAACCAAGAAATGGGATCTGCTCCTAAACCTGCCATATTCACCAGCAGAAACTTTTCTTGATTATCTCGTCAACCGTTCATCGAAAAAATGACTAGAGAATAGAAGTTACG
>UZAF01017120.1:6822-22365 GCA_900617895.1 Haemonchus placei | reverse complement strand
TGCGGATGGTTTTTTGAGTATTCTTGTAGAGGAAATCAAGTAGATCATTTCTAGAAAAAACCCGAACTCAATATTCAAATTCTATCGAGAGAAAAAAAGCCGCGAAAAAAATCCGCAATAATTATGCATCAATCTAATATTTGGAATTGTAAAGGCAATTCGATTGCGTATGTGATCACACAATGACTTGTGATGACTAGCCGATGTACAAATCAAGATTTTTATCCAGATGAGCCTGGTAATCGACCCCTTAGGTATGAACGGCTCTGTTGATTTGAGCTAGTACTGATTCGAAAGGAAGGTTCAGAGATTCGATTCTGGAAGACAACTTTTATAAAAGAGTGGTGAAGGGGGCCATTAACGGACGCACCAGAGCTTGCTTCTGTGGATCAAGCCTTGCGGTGTCAAGTGGTCAACTTAGCCATTTTGGAATAATTGCTCGACAATGAAAAATTTTATGTCGTGAAAAGTGTGGTACAGTGGATTAGGAAATTGGGCAGAATGTTCTTCCTCGTACAATTCAGCCCAGAACTTGCGAATCCCATACACCATTTATTAGTTTCATACGACATTTCTTTCTACATTTAAATATTCAAGATTTCAACAGGGTTCAAATTGCTTTCAGCCGAAATTGCAAAGTGGATGTGTCTCTCAAAAGAGCTTCCGGAGAGACACATCCGCTTTTGTTCAGTAGATAGAGGGATGCCATTGATCTGGACGGAGAACATACCTGTGGTGATCCCATTACAACAGAAAAGAACCCTGACTGAAAACGACATCCTATATTAGCCAACCTAATATAACTGGTGTACAGATCAGGAGCTTTGAAATCAAAAGGAGCACTTTTTGATGTTAAAACCTCTTGCTGCAAAGAAGCAAATCGATGAAATCCTACCGATTAACCCTTTCCCTGAAAATTTCGTACTCCTTCATTACTACATTCACCAAACCCACTTCCCTTGACTAATCACCATTAGTTTTCATTGCCATACGAAGAGTCATCACAACGGATTAGACAAGGTCATTTAGCACGCAGATTATTGAGACATTCCGGTTGCCCCATGAACTTCGATAGTAGAACTGAAGTCCCCCAAGTGGATGTCCTGGTCCTCCCATTTTTTCGTGCTAGCATTACTGAGCTTATGAGTGTATTCCTTACACTGTTAAACAATTTCCATGCAATAGTACATTTCTCTTACAGTACCCACCCTATACTTTCCATTGCTCCCTTTTTGCAGGCCCTTGTAGGCTTTTGGAATTTGAGTCATAAGTGGTACGTTGCTTAAAAGAATGACATTATTTGAAGAGGAGACCAAGCCTGATTTAATCGATTGTTTAACTGACCGAGTGATCAGATCGAGCTTGGTCAATAAATCGATCATGTCAGGAAACAGGAAAATGTTGCTTTACTATACAAAGGGAACATTTAAATATTAACACTTCCTGATCTCTCATGAGTCTTGTAGATGTTTGTGAAGAAAACGAACTTAGAACAACTTGAAAAGAAGATTGATACGAGATTTCTGAAGGGAATCTTAAGGCACAATTCTAAAGCTTCACCATATGGCAAGAACCGACTTTCACAAAACAACTTCCGAAGAATGTGTTCTCGAAAAAAAAAAGAGAGAATGAGGAGAAAAAAACGAAGAGGCAACCCTTAAGGTTGAGCAAAAACTCATTTCGTTCCGTAATTTTGAATTGACGAAGCAAACATCAACATACCCTTTCAGCCAGGGCGTTTGATTTGCTCTTTGGTTCCATTCCAATCGGCTTTTCATAAACGAATTTAAATCCGTTGCTCTGCTGCGATGCAATGCAAAGAATGAATGCTGGAATGCGTTTAGTGCTTCAGTGTCTAATGAGATCTAGAGCCTTACGGCATTGTCAGCGTAAATCTGCTCCTGTATTCATCGTGTGAATAAGTTTTGGATAATTCTGAATGAGAGGAATGCTATGTCTCGTGTCCCTTGAGCGAGATGATCCACTGCACCACTCTGTCTTGCGACAGAGACGAATGGGGAGCCCGCTCTGGGAAGTCGTTGATCAGCGGGACGACAGATAACAGGAGACGGAATTGTTCATTCTCGACCTCCTTCGCTTCGAAAAGAGGCAATCCATGTGTTAGCGAACGGAATGTGGTCACTTTTATGCCCCTTCCCAGTGATCTCAATTCCGGCCCTGTTTATCATTGGTCTGAAGGGGTGAGTTCATCTCTGGAAGCGATGTCAGGTTTGAGGCTCATCCATTGACCAAGGGAGTGAGAAGGCCACCCGAATAGGTTCTCAATCGCATAAAAAATCGAGTCGTGGCATTTCAGCCTGCTGTAAACTGTATCCGCAGTAACCGCAGCCCCCTTGGCTGAGAAAGAAGGGTAACACTGTAGATGGAAGCATTACAAGCAGCATGTTTGAAATCTCGCTGACTCGAGATATGTAGTGGAATTTAATTAAATTAACTGATGAGATCGAGTAAAACGATTTTCATGGATGAAGGTGAGGTTGTGGTAAAAGGCCCCAGTGCTGCAAACCAGAGTCTGCACTGTTGTCCAAGCAACAAATCTCAAATTGAGTTAAGCCCATTTCCAACAAAACTATCCATTAGGCTGAGGAACACAGGAGGAAATGGGAACAGAATTCCATACCGTTGGCACTTGAATGCTGGGGCCAGAACGTAATTGATGCAGAATTGGCAATTTCTGTTCTCATTTTCAATTCATCGTAAATATTATTAGGATGTCAGCATGTCGGCGTTCATGAGGTTTTTAATTCCTTCCTGACCCTTAATTGAAGTGTGTGGGTGTCATTTGATAAATTAAAGAAGAAGGATAGTTTTCGGGGTTGAATAAACCGTCTAGGGATGCGCCCGAAGGCTTGGTTGGCCTGAACGGATATCGATCAGGGATTCCAACCCGTGACCATACGTGTGTGATAGTGCGCCAATTGCCATTATACCACCTCCAATATTATATATCAAATAAGTTTGTTTATAATATTAGAACTGCCACAGCTTTCCTACGAGTTCTTCTTTATGACTATTCTGCTGCGAGAAGCGTAGAAGATGACAATGGCATGCATGAAGTTAAAGGAAAAAGGTCTCCTTATTTGAAGAAAGTTAGCTTTCGATAACGTCACTAAGTGTTATAATAGTTACCGATTGAGGACTTGTACAGTGGGAAATTGCTTCGACGCATCTGCGATTGAATCCCTCGAGTATCCACGAGAGGACGAGGAGTGAACGGTAATTAAACAGTACTGCTTAATGAGAACAAATAGTTGCGGCCCAGCACGAATCGAAGGCTCAGTTGTTTACTGTCAGCAAATGCCGTTCCATACATAGAGAGACAGAAAATTTCCTTCTTTACTTGACTCTGTGACGCTGCGGATGAAGAAGAAAAGCTCTGAGAAGACTATGAAACACTCCATGAGGAGAAGTGTTTCAAAGGTGAAATGCATTCCAGTTCATAATGGAAGTTATGAAAAAAAATTAGAGGTGAAAAAGAATGTGCGACCATTGTCAATTTCAAGAGAAAATGGCTTCAAAGGAGTAGAAAAGGTGGCGCACGAGATAATGACGAGAGAAGAGAGAGAAGTGGCTTGGAGGAGTGCATATGTAGACTGGGCTGCCAGTTGCGTGCTAGTGCCAGTTGGTTACAGTAACTCCAAAATGCCAGGATCTGCCTTCCACTGTCGCAATGGGACACACCAGTTGTGGAATTTCAGCATGCGCGCTCCATTGTGGAAGGTGAAGCCTCTTCGTGGTCATCGAAAAACGGCCGCTTCTGGGTGTGGCATACAGTGAGTACAATCTTTCGGCCCCTATTACGGCTGGAGCAATTGACAGTTGAATGTATTCGGAATATGTAGATGATGGAAGTCTTTCGAAATGCAACAACCTTATGCTCGAAATGCGCAGCTTTCGGCTTTTAATCAAAATCATAGTAGTCAAACTATGTACAAGTCAGTGTTTTTCAGTGTTTTCATCCTTCCAGACGTGTCTGATACCCTTCAACTGGCGGGAAAGGAAACAAAGGCTTGGTTGGCATACAGCATACTGGTCTGCCAAGATTCAATCCCCGATCATGCCTGTGTGGTAGTGTTCCAACTGGGACTACTCACCTTCGCCATTTAAAGTACCTATCATAAAGTAGCCATCTCAAAATTGTTGGAAACGGTTGAGAGAAAACTGGAAGTGCTCCTGCAACTCACCACTATTATTAGGTTGATGCATAATTATTACGGATTTCTTCGCGGCTTCTTTTCTCCTGATAGAATTCAAATGTTGAAGTTGTATTTATTATGGAAATAATTTTCTCGCTCTCCTCAACAGAATGCGTCTAAAAAGTCACCTTCATATTCGCCACACTATGCTCTACTACTTCGAGAAAGTTTGGAAGGTGGCAGAGTCATTTCGCGATCTCAACGAACTTTTCGGGATGGAACAACCAGTCAAAGCCAAGTAAGGAACGAGATCTGCTCATGAATCGGTCATTCTCACTGGTAGAAATTTCTATGGGTTATCACGACAATCGTTCATTGAAAAATTGTCTAGGCAACAGATCTTACGACGAAATGGATGACTTGATGGCCGATGCCAGAGGGTGGATCGCCTCCAGGAACAGAAAATTCTTCACCTTAGGAAACCGACTGCCTAGCGAATGGGAAGCAGTGGATACCTTTCGGAGTAACTATTTGAACATTTATTTGTTCAGTATTTTTATCGCTTCTTCAAATACAACTTGTTGAAAAATCCGCAATAATTATGCATCGACCTGATATATATTTGCCGTTTGATGTAGTTATTTCTGCAGTACTACACTGAAATATGAAACTGGAAATTGGAGCATCATTGCAATTTTACTCAATGGACTAATGAGTTTTGAGAATTTCCCTGCAGTAGTCATCTTGTTGTCTTCTGTGGTTATTATAAGAACGAGTCAGCCAAGCTATGGCTTAAACTAATTAATTGCATAGAATCGTTGATATGAAAAATTATTTCGAGCGAACAAAACAATCACATGTCAACTCGGCTTTGTCAGTAACGAAGACATCAACCATGCCGAGGAGATAAGCAAAAATCCGCCTAGTTGAAGAGCTATGCCGACGTGAAGCTGCAGATACGACAGGAGACTCCTGCGGCCTGCCCACTTCACTGCAGGGAACTAATTCAGAGACCTTGACAGGCCGCCCTTCACTTATTGCTGTCGCCGTGTTCCTTGTTGATCTTATGGAGGACCAACGAGCTACCGCAAAGACGAGAGAACGCTTTCTTGAATAATTTCAGCAGAATGGAAGCCATCAAGGGTTTGCAGGGAAAACCGAAGGGGGTTGGGCGTGGGAGTTCCTTCGGGGTAGGAACTGTCCCACTCGTAATGAACCTCTTGAGAGAGACTTGAACATTTGGCTCGAAGGTTATCGGCATCTGATGGCATCTATGGACGGGCAGCTAAATTGCTGTGACACTAGATCCCACTCACTTGTTTATTCCTCCATGTTTTTTATTTTGTGTTACTGGGTCTGCTGAAGATTTTCCTATGGAAAGCTATTCCTTGAGAAATCCATCCAGACTCGACCAACTCGTTTTACAATCGTTCGAGTTGAATCTTCATTCCAGAAGAAGCATGTCACCGATTAGAGAACAAACAGAGATTGAGAACAAATGACATATGCCGCCAAACTTCGCAGAACAAGAGCAGGCTGCTTCAGCGGAAATGTTAGGGTTTTGGGTAGTCTCTGTATCATGTTGCGAAGCGTTTGGCGAACAATCAAAAAAAGGCTCTGCGAACAATGCCTTTATGCTGTTCCGGTTAGGAGAGTGCCAACTTGCACGCGTGTTGCAGGATTTCATGAGTGATGAACATTCTTATGAGTACCCTACAAGAGCCTATTACCGCTGTCCTACACCAATCGCACAAGTCCCTGACTGCTATTCTCCCGGTCAGGGACCTGTGTGATTGGTGTAGGGCAGCCATATCAGCCTTATGAGAGAAAGGTTCGTGGATGGATTAACCACAAAGACTTCCACCTCTTATTCTATCCTGATGGCATCCTTTTGATGGTGAAGAGTAGGGAGGAAGCTTTGGACAGCTGCAGGAGGCCATAGTAGACTTCGGCTAAAGGTGAAGCGACCACGTTCCTCAGCTAAGAGCACAGAGCCAATGGTAGCATGCCTTGGTGAAGTAATCTTAAGAGTACAGGGTCTACGATACACAGGAATGACCCAGCGACTGCTGGTGGCGTGTACCAGGCTGTAAAGGCCCTGAAAACGGTATGAATGAAGTGGACAAAGACCAGCGGTATCCTGTGGAATCGGCGGGGCTTTAGGAGACTCATGCTCTATGGCAGCGAGGATTGTAGGCAACAACCACGCAAGGTAACTTCTTCCTTAAAGATATAAATGCTGAAATAAGCGTACGGTTAGATGCGGCTAGGCCGTGATAGAAACGGAAACGTTGTAGGGTCATGCAGACAGCTTCTGTTCGGCTGTAGACCAGACAGCGCATGTGATGGTGCGGGACGTGGTGCAAAGAACATAAGGTCATTCTAGGAGAGAACTTATGAATTTTGAAGCCAAACAAAGTCTAATGGGGGAACCTAAAAAAGAGATGTGGAATGTGATCAAGGGAGACCCCGCTAGGCAATGAAACGGCAAACATGTCGAGGATAGGACTAGCGCCAGCCAACAGCGGACCACGTCACCGCGCGGCATCAACGCAAGGGAATATAGAATATAAGGTCGAAATCCTATTGTGGCAGAAAGTTTCAAAAAGTTTTCAGTTCAAAGTTTACAAGATATGATGATGAAGGAATTTGAAATAAGATTTGAATGAACAATGAACTTTTACGGAAGTAGTTGCTGGGAGCAGAAAGCTGATGAACGTTGACATAAAAAGATGAAGATTTTCATCTCGAGAATTACTCCCTTTAGTGGTAGCCTGAGCCTGTCCCTTATTAAGGCGCGTCAAAGGTCAGCTCTTCCTATCGTTCTGAAAAGTACAGAGGCAACTACATCCTGATGAGGCAAACTAAAATGCGTCACTCATTTTTGCGAAACGACTTTGAAAGAAATGTCGGCGAAGTAATGGCAGTGAACTGTGGAAGGTGGGGAGATGTCTTAAATGACGTTAGAGGGTAAGTGGTTTGTGTCCTTGCTGCGCATATTAATTTGGATAGTCTCGAAACTTCCCATTATGATTCAAAAAACATTTTCGACCAATCACTAGAAGTTTTTTCCAAATCGGGCTCACGAAAGGCTAATTGGTAAAGATATTTCGTGCTTTCCTTTCAAAGGTTTTGAATATGATGGCACACAGAAGATAAGTATGCAGGCAGGACAACGTTCCAATTTATAAAGTGTATTTATGCTTGTACATTTATTGAACTTTGGTTTCGGCAGGTTGGCGGACCTACTAAGATGGTATCCGAGTTCTACATATGTATGTCCTGTACGAGCTTGCAGTTGGCGGCCACTGCCCATCCAGCCGAATTCCAACCCTCTTCACGCAGATCTCTCTGTTGTTCCCCACAGACTTGTTTGTGTTCCTTTTTGCCTTTCTGTTATTTTCTTTGATTTCCGATAATGAATAATAATCATAACTGTAATGGTGGACATGGTGTGGTGGCAAGTGGCGCATTGTCACACACGCAAGGTCACGCGTTCGAACTAAGGATCGGTACCCGCCTGGGCCAACCAAGCCTACCATCCCTCCGAGGTCGGCTAATTGTTACGGACTCGTTTGGGTGGATGAAAGCACTGACTTGTACATTGGCTGGCCACTACAAGTATTGTATTGGCCATTTATGCACTCATTACGGCACTATGATTCTGAGTGGAAGTCGTAAGCGGGGACGCAACTCTTAGACGGATGACTATCGCCCATAGACCTAATCCTCTACTCTATCCTTCACATATATGAGTTTGGATTTTATGTATTATTACATATTATCACGTACATTATATTGACTACATGGAAGGGACGACATGAGAAAAGACATTTTTCTCTTCGTAGAATTAGCGGTCCCTGAAAGTTCGAGAGACGTGGGTCTTTGAAGCCTCGGCTGAAAGGTCATTCGTTTTGATACATACGACATCGTGCTGGGTGAGTGACATAGGCCAGTTTCTGGGATCTTGAAGAAGGCGTTTTTTGAGCTCAATTAGAAGCTCAAGCCAATTTTCGAAAATCTGCTGAAGTTTGGTTTATCGTTCCTTAACTATATAGTCCAGACATAGCACCATCAGAATACCACTTGTTTAGGTTTCTGCAAAATTCTTTGAATGGAAAATCGTTCAATCCGCTGGAGGACTGCAAAAAGCACCTGGGAGGGTTTTTCGATTTTAACTCTGGAACCTTCTATAGAAGAGGGGAACTGACACCTTCAGGGAGATGGCGAATCCTCACTGGACAGAATGGAGGATATATTGTTTAATCAATGGATTTCTTCTTCTAGGAATTGTCATTCAAAGATGAATCAAAAATCGGCGGAAACTTTCCGGACAACCCAATAAGTTGCATATCGCACAACGTCTTAAGAGATGAAGGTAGTGTATTGACTAGAAGTACACTATCACACACGCGTGGTCCGGGGTCGAAACCGGGATTGGTACTACCAAGGATAATTCTTACCGAGAGGGTTGCTTTGGAACTGGTAACACCACCTCGAAGCATAGCTGTTGGAAAGACAAAAAGCAGCTAACAAGGGGTGATCGAACGACCCAGCGTTAGGTAGAGGGTATGGAGAGAGGAGAATACGTTAAACAGCTTCAATGAATTATGGTGCTTTGTGAAAAAACTGACAGTTCGATGGGTCAGGTTGCTACGAGTGCCAGAAAACCACAAAAACCATCAAGCCACGATCAAAAACCAAAACGTAACCGCTTAGAACCGTTGAACAGGTTTGCATGGAGAGGAATTGGAGAGTTTGACATACATAGCATTCGTACAGGAATGTTGAAGATCGATGTCTCAATAGAATGGCACTTTGGGAATTACAAATTTAGTAGCACCAAAAAGTGCCGTATTAGGCGCATCTCCAGTGCTTGAACGAATGAAAATGAACACATCCTTTTTTTTGCTGCCTTCCATAAGCTGACCTCAATATCAGTGACACTCTTCAACTTGAAGTTACATTTTGTAATAATTAATTAGTAAAGACCAACTGGCCATCAGCAAACGTTCACATTAGCAAATTCCGCGTTGTTATTTATGCTTTCTGCTTTTGTTCGGGTAATTGGAAAGTATCTGAGTAGCCGAAAATCTGACACAAGTCACTTTCAAACGTAGTTTACCTTAAACTACAAACTCTCGTCCATAGAACTGAGATTGAGGCTCATCATAGACCTTCTCAATCCCGACTTTCCGATGTGTACAGAAGAGCTTGTAAGGAGATCCGAAGCCTAAAACCTGGCTCTTAACAGTGGAGTGGCCGGATTCGAACTCGGGAAGAAGAACGTTCGATTATGAGGAAACAGTTGGGCTATCATAGAGTTGCATACGCAATGAAGAGAGAGCCGGATATGTTATGGGCATACAAATGGGTAGGGGACCTAAAAAGCAAATCCGTTGAAAATTTCAGATTATCCCAGGAAAACCTTAAAGTAGTCCCAAACTATTGGACATATATTTTTCAAACGACCTGAATGTTCGATAGTGCACTGCGGTTGTGTTGTCGTTTTAAATTGTTTCATGTCTGTCTGCCTTACGCAGCGTCACAAGCATTCAATCAAAAACTCAGCATCTTGCAGAACTAAGTAAGTTATTTAGGGCACCAAAGCTTAGCGAGCATCACAGTCCTCTACATCGTTAGAGCCTTCAAAGCGTTTTGGTGTTTATTAATCCCGTCCTAGGGATGTGCCCGCACATTCGACTTCCGACCATAAAATTCTATTGTATTTAGTTGCAGCCCAGATGCTACAAACTCTCGTCCATAGAACTGAGATGACCTGTACTGGACGCCCGGAGCACCTGATAATCATAACCTCGTAAAAAGGAAGAGGATAAAATCATCAGGGTTGATCATCCCGTTTTTTGAATGCATTTGAACATCTGACTTCCATTCAGAATCATGATAGCTTTTTGGATGCGTACATATGTGGCCTACATAATGACTTGCGGTGCCAGCCTATGCAAAGATCAGGCTTTTTTCCTCACAGACAAGTCTAGTATCAATTAAGCGACCTTGCAAATTGAAGGCTTGGTTGGCATAGGCGGGCATTGATCCGGGATTCAAACCCATGACCGTGCGTGTGAGATAGTGCGCCACTGGCCACTACACCACCTTCGCCCTTTTCCTTTTTAGGAGCCAGTTGTTGGTTGAGACCTTTGAACAGTACTGGCTTCGTTCAACGACTTGTCTATCTAGTATGGCATTACTCAATTAGTGAGCGATGGAAGATTCTTTGATTTTAAATTTAGCACAGTACGATTGCTTGAGCTGCGCAGGTAGTGTAGCGGCAAGTGGCGCACTATCACACGCGCATGGTCCAGGATTGAATCCAGGATCGATACTCGCGAGAGCCAAACAAGTCTTCATCTGTCACGAAGCGGTACCAGACTCGTCTGAAAGGGTAGAAGCACTGACATGTAAATCATCTGGGATACCGGGGGACGGAACATTCACCCAGAACAAGATGGACGCGGCAAAGGGCGCGGCGAGATTCGTGGGGTTTAGGACACCTCTGCACCTATCATTGGGGCGTAAACTTGAAGTAGAGTACATTAGTATGGTCAGATGATCGTACTAATCAACTCTACCTCGAAGTTGGACCCCAATGATAGGCCTAGAATCGTTTAAATCACCACGAATTTCGCCGCGCGATTTACCGCGTCCACCCAGTTCTGGGTGAATGTACCCATACCCGGGATTCCACTACAGTTCTGAATGGAAGTCGAGTGTGAGAACTCATCCTAGAAACGGTAAAACACTAAAACCCTTCACCCATAATGTGTGCTCTGTCTTGGCTTTGCTGTCCGGGACACTCTGTGACGTCCCCTATTTAATTTCCTTTTGATGCAAGTCAAACGATGTATCGTTTGATACCTTCTAACTCCTATGCTGGAAAGTTCCCCGGAGCATCGATGGAGAAGGTGGACCTTGTGAAAGTCCAATTCTCTTCGTTTCTTTCTTTCTCTTCAAAAGTCCAGAAACATCAAGCAAAAGACGTAATGTTGAATGTTGTTGTTCTCTCTAATCGTAAAGTACGATTTGTATCTGCTCGTAAACTTCGACTCGTAAAATGGAAGAGGGAGTATAGGTTGCACAAAGACCTCCAAACTCCACAAAAACTCAGAATTTGGAAAATGGGAAAGCTCTTCCCAATCCCCCATTGAGACTTAGGGGCTTTTTCTGCTGAACCTACTTCCCGTCTATTCCATCCGGCGCCAATAGTCACCGTCAAGAGAAGTTCTTAGGTTATAACGTTAACGAAGATTTCCAAACTGTTCCAATGCAAATGCTTCCATATAGACATTGGATGATAGAATAACAACTACTTACAAAGGCTACCTGAGATGGCATTACACGACTAGGAGTCTGAGTGCTGCAAGTTGTCTGCTGAAGTTTTTCATGCCGAGCAGGGTTGGATTCCCCTGACGTATGAGGGAACAAAACTCATTAAATTCATGTACGAGTGACTTTAAAAATAGCACCCAAGCTGTTGCTATGACGTATGGGACGCCTAGTTGCCGCTAAGCAAGAGAGGTCCATACTACGTCATTTGATGCGCTCCAACCATATAAACAGCAATTAATTATCTTCGATATAAGCTAATGCTCTGAGGGATGAAACGGTAGGTCCATCAGTCAGTCCAGCAGTGACTACTGTATAGCCTCTGATATTTGAACTTCATAAAAACTAACGGAAGGGTTTCAACCTTAAATAAATAACGACTGCTGCAGCTGAATGACTTGCGTGAGCGGCCGTTGAATAACCCATCCCTTGCAAGCTCAGAAACTCCTTCATAACTCAACGTTCCTTCAATCTGGGAGAGTGGATGGAGTGGTAGAGCCTTGGTTACTGTCTCATGTATATCGTTCTCAGCTACACTTGACTTCAGGATTCTCGCGGAGATTCGGGAACAAGTAGCGATTCGAATTCCTGTGATGGATGAACCACATGTACAGCAAAAGCTTGTAACTTGCTGAATATGAGCTATCGTACTTTCTAGTTCAGCGAGAGAGCGCAGGCAACAGCAGAGCTATGCCAGGGGAGATGGTGGGACGTTCAATGCCTGTTACGATTGTCTATCATTTCGTCGGAAAAGAGTCATCTGTTCACCATGATCCTCAACTGACGATCGCACCAGGATCACTAGTTATGCTAGTGGGACGTAACATCTTGTGGAGCGGTTGCACTCGGTGCAGTGTTCTGATTCTAGGTAGACTGATAGAACATCGCAGTTCGAAGTTCCATAAACCGCAGTTTATGGAACTTTGAAACGTATGAGTCCCGTTCGAGGTTCAAGGACCAGAAGGATTATACTTTGGTTGACAAGTGAGTAGAGGGGATTTGAACCTAAACAGTGCGAAACAAGTAGTAGCAAACCAGGAGACTGTCTTGTCGGGCTGGAAGAGTTCAGGAATCCGCAGCTCATTTATAATGCATGAACTTTGACTGTCACGTCATCCGAGCGCAGGCTGGTTGAGAGTCATGATGCTTTGCCCTGGATAGCATTTTCAATACGACCGGTTCCTATGTCACTGATGGTTTGCAGTATGAACTTGCCTTTGGCACTGTGCCGCTTTTGTAAATACATAATTGAACAGCGAAACCTTTTCTTGCAATCGCACGCTGTAGCAACATAAATAGTGAGTTGTAGACCTCCAAAAAACTTATTGTTCCCTGTACCACACAAATTTTACACTGGGAGTTCTTTGAGAAGGAAAGGAGAATCCACTGACGTTTATTTGGCTGCATTGTCTACGGTCTATCGTGCTTGTTGCCCTGATTGTATAGTTGGGCACGGGAAGTCACCGACACTGACGAGTTCAGGTTATTTGAAGTTGTGACGATTCTTCATGGACAGAAAACACTGATAGATTAAACCTCAGTCGTCTCCCATACACTGCTGAATGTTTCGATGGATAAAAAATTCAAGAAGGAAAACAATTTGAATAGACTGAGATCTGAAAGGGAGGTAAGTGAAAAGATGAGGAAAAATAGAGTGAGAAGTAAACAGAATTCGGTGAGAAAACAGCACTGAAAACAGGAAACTGTCACATTGCCACTGAACAAACACTAAGAACGGTATCGAACAAGTGTACAACAAACACTGAATAGTTGAAGTGAGTCAAGTTCGAAGCAAGCAGAAAATTTTTGGGTTCCTCTCGTCGGAGATTTTCAGTAATTTTAGCAATGTGAGCGAGTTTCCGGGGGTTTCCGAGTTTGGTGGCAGCACAGATCATTGCTGTGAAGAAATGTGACTAATTCACAGAGGCACCACTCAGTTGTCGTCACCTATTCTTGGCTTGCTTCGTAGTGTTGTGCGACCATTTGGCTAGAGCATGAGAACGACTGATGACTATTCCAACTCAGCATTTCTTTTCTTTGCACGGGTGGCACTGCTATAAGATTTTCATACATAGATCGGGTGGACAGGACTTTTTGACACTTTTTCGCGAGAACTTCGGATCTTTTTCATAAATGGGCCAATCCCATAGATAGTGTTCATAAGGACCTGTCAACAGGTAAGCAGTTCACTGATACCATTGGCTAAGACTGAGGATGGATTCGAGGCAGTGAATCTGTTGATGTTGGCATTCAGTGACTGTTCATCGTCGAAGGTTCTCCCTCTAACATCGAAAGAGTAGTCAGAAGGAGCGTGGATGCGGTCAGAACTCAGGAAAAGTTGAGATTTTTTTTGCCTCAGTGCCGAACTCGGTTCTTTCTCTGGAATCCCTTCGTTCTCTAACTTTGAATGACTTTCTTCTGCCTTTAAAGTTCACAACGAGGAATTTCTTTTAGTCCCTACCCTCATGGTATGTTGAAGTTTGTCGTAGTATAAAAATTCCGTCAGTGACAACTGGTTCTGCCCCCCACATTTTTGCACGACTGATCGGCTTTGGGTACTGGTAACCATTATCCTCCCCCCACAGAGTCCTGAGGTGTGCCCTCTTGTCGTCTAACGTCATAATATCTCATACCAGGTTGAAGTGAAGGAAGCAAGAAGATGCAATAGTCTAAATCTACTCGCTTTTCCCTGCCTACCTAGCTCAACCCATCTGGAACACAGTATCTTATTTTGTGCTTCTTGAAGGACCTCTTAAGGCTATTTGCAACAATAATAGAGACCTTATTTATGCTGCATCATGAAGAAGATATGGTCCGCAATGAGCTGAAGCCAATACGTTTCATCCACTCCGATTGGCCACCCGGATCTTTCCAATTCTTTACTGTCGTTCGAGAATTCCTCTCTTCCAAGTTTTTCGAACTATAGCTTGGTGGTAGAGCAGCTTATGAAACCTTGGTAGAAAATATATTGAGATTCTGTTCCACTCTACTTCCTGCTATTACAAAAGGCATACAGCAAACAGCATCGACCTAGCAGACGGTTTCAAATGTTTTTTTAAAGCTTGAATGAGGTAAGATGAAAATCAAACATTAAGAAAAGATCATAAGGAATATAGCGCATTCTAATGAACTGCGATTTCTTGATTAAAAAAACTTCTGAAACCTGCACATCCGATGTACACTGTTGACGTACAAGAGCAGTCCGAGGGTGAAGCACGACCTGCAAAATGAAATGGTGCAGAAGCGACAAGTCAGCATGCCTTAAAGGCCTCGCTTCAGGCAAAATAGGCTTAGAAAAAGGAGACTGAACCCGTGATAAGTGGTTCATGGGATAATTGGTTCATGGACGGGACTTGAGACCCATGTGGTGACGAGTCATTCACATCGGGTTTTACGAGAGCAGAATGACGTGAGTTTTCGAGGCGGTTTATATATTCTTTTTCAATTGCCAAATTACCCCATCACTTGAGCTAAAGTTATTTTGAGAGCTTCGAAACAGTTAGAAGCGATAGCTCCACCCTTGCTAGTATAGAGCTGTAGCAAAACTTTAGTAGTTCCTACTCTTGAATGGAAAAAAAGCAGTGATGAACCTTGCTGGACTTCTAGACATGGGTACTGAAAGAGTACGAAAACATTTCAAAATGCCTATTGTATAAGAACAGGACAAAGGATGAAGGAGAAGTTTATCAAAGCAGTCGTGCTTTCAGTCCGCCCACGCATTCGACATTCAGATTCTACACGCTTTCCTTATCTTCTATGTCCTCTAAAGGTTGATTTTCACCCAACCTTGAACGGTAAAATGCATTTTAGGATTTGCAGGCATGACGTTCTGTAGGTGAGAAATCATCGTATTACCAACGCCTTTCCTTGATTGCAGTAGGAATTTCATTATTTATAGCTTCATTATTATAGTCGTTCTATACTTACAAGGGAAGGATCCCAACTCGAAGTGGCCATTTGTAATAAGACCTATACTGCTAGACGTGTTTTTGGGCGCTGAGTTCAAATCCGCTTTCCAAATCTGCCAAGCGATTCTCTGAAC
>UZAF01017119.1:36515-51782 GCA_900617895.1 Haemonchus placei | reverse complement strand
TCTGCATCAGTGCAGTCAATGCTTATATAAATTTGTAAGACTGAGGAATAAGCCGACTACCCTTCGTGCTCAAGTAAGGTCTCGGTGGGGGTTTGCTGATGAGATAAGGACTACAGCTTTTTACTTTATATGTCCTCAGTCTTGTGCCTCTACAGAGCACTGGAAAGTAAGGAAGCAAACGTGGAAGTAAAGATGAACAGATTTTTTTCCTTGCCATTTGTCCCTACACAATCATTACGAAGAACGAATTGTGATGTGGGTGGTGGGATTGAGATGTGCATGATTAGCGCAGTGGCGTCTGTCTTCTCTTGGGAAACCATTCTAGCCTAGATCAACCCGTGAGCCTTTCAACCTCAAAATGCCCAGTCGACAGCTGTGAAAAACTTTGGAAGGTGCAGTGCGTGACCTGCCAGCCCCAAACCGCAGGAAATAGCATCGTACCGGTAGTGGTAGCTGATTCAAGCAGCTGTCATTCCCTTGGCTGTCCAAGAGCCAAGTATGGAGCTGGTACTGCACTCCCAGCTTGAATTACAATTACTCCACTCCGAAGACCTTGTGAACCTCGGATGCCGTTTGTTGTACGGAATGTGACAGCCCAATGAAGCTTTCATAGAATTTATTCAGATTCTAATAAAAATCGTCTAACAAATGTGATAACAATTCAAATCCTAACAACCATGACCGACGTTGGAACCCGGCTGGCTTTTCAACCTAGCCTAGCTGAGTCCATTGTAGTGGAGCCGTATTTCCTTCTGAAATTTAAACAAATATACGGTAGAAGCTTAATCCGTAAGCATGCCCACATGACTCCCTCTGTTTTGGGAGCAAGTAATCTGACACCATCGTCTCGAATGATATACACTTTCTTCTCAGATCACATATTTAAATAGAGTACTTGTCACGATTTCTCCTGGGCGTATCACTGGTCCCGGTCCTTGCGCTATTGGTTCAGGTGGAGTGCTCGAACTAGCTTTTCCTGGCTGTATCACTGGTCCTGGTCCAAAAGTGGGTACAGGATTTGCTGCAAATGGGGAAACAAATTGTTAGCGTCATCAATTTTCTTTAGCTGATTCGATTAAAGTACTTGTTACAGTTTCTGGAACTATCACGGGACCTGGTCCTTGCTCTATCGGTCCAGGTGATGTAGATGGTACAATCCCTACAGGGGTTATCACTGGTCCAGGTCCATCAATAGGTACAGGATTTGCTGCAAATGAAAAAGAAATTGTCAGACGCTCCACCTGGTTTAACTGGCTCAGCTGAAGTACCTGTCGCAGTTTGTGGGATTATCACTGGACCTGGTCCTTGTTCAATCGGTTCAGCGGTAGAGCTTGAAACAGTTTTTCCTGGGAGTACAACCGGTCCAGGTTCTAGTTGCATCGGGCCAAGTGAACTGCTCGACGCAGCTTTTCCTGGCCTTATCACTGGCCCCGGTCCACAAATGGGCACAGGATCAGCTGCAAAAGGAAACCAAGTTGTTAAACTTTCTTCACACGGTTTGACTGATTCAAAAAAGGTACCTGTCACAGTTCCTGGAGTTACTACCGGTCCTGGTCCTTGTATAATCGGTCCATCCGAGTTACCCGAGACCTCTTCAGGGATTATCACTGGACCCGGTCCACCGATGGGTACAGGATTTGCTGCAAACAAAAAAATAAATCGCTTGTTTTCATCATTTGAATAAATTGATTCTATTATTATTGGTCCACCCGAGTTACCTGAGACAACTTCTCCAGGTATTATCGCTGGTCCTGGTCCCCCAATGGGTACAGGACCTGCTGGAAGTATATGTTATAGATTGTGTACTTACGTCTTTTTGTTCCGATGACTAAATTAAAGTACCTGTTACAGCTTTTGGGACTATCACTGGACCTGGTCCTTGATCTATTGGTCCGGGTGAGATTCCTGATACGGCATTTCTACGAATTATCACTGGTCCTGGTCCTTGCTCCATTGGTTCAGGAGAAGGGTTTGATACAACTTCATCAGGGATTATCACTGGCCCCGGTCCACCAATGGGTACAGGAGCAGCTACAATGGCAAACAAGTTGTTTACTTTCCTTACGTGATTTGAAAGGTTTAACTAAGGCACCTGCCACAGTTCCTGGAGCTACCACCGGTCCTGGTCCTTGTATAATCGGTCCATCCGAGTTACCCGAGACCTCTTCAGGGATTATCACTGGACCCGGTCCACCGATGGGTACAGGATTTGCTGCAAACAAAAAAATAAATCGCTTGTTTTCATCATTTGAATAAATTGATTCAACCAGAGTACCTGTCGCAACTTCCGGAGCCACTACTGGCCCTGGTCCCTGTTGAAAGGCATCAGGTGAAGGGTTGGATACGATTTCTCCAGGAGTTATCACTGGTCCTGGACCAAGGATTGGTAAAGAATTAACTGCAAAGAAGAGAGTATTGGCTAAATCAGTTGGGACTCAAACACTTGCTCCCTAGTTGTACCAATAGCTCTATCAGGTTTTGAAACTTCGACTTGTGTAAAGGAAATGCTTGCTCACCTGTGGCGAACGCAAACAAAATGATAATGAAATTCATCCTGGAATGATTTTTACTTCTGAAAGTAGAAGATAGGTATTTTCCAGCAAAACAAACTCAAGAGTTGGTGCTAGAACTGCTTAAAAGGTACCGAAATGGGGTGTGATCAGTTTGATGATCGATGGTAATCAGATAATCAATTGGTGTGGGCTGGGAGCTAGAGCCACCCAAATGAGCGGCTCTAAGTGACATGAAAATGGAAAAGAGAAGGAAAAATACCAGAAAATCACGAACTAGGGAAAGTAAGAAATACGTCTATTCAGAGGGAATCATACTCAACAGTGTGATTGGCTACTGAGGTCTAAGTGGATCCGGGAAGGCGCCACCGTTCGCGGGCGACCCAAGGAGTAGACTGAAAGCAGTTTAGTCTTACCAGCGATTGGTCTCCTTTGGTTCTGGGAAAGTTTATATCCACCTACCTATCTCTTTCACTGTTTTTTTGTCTTTTTCGAGTGAACCAGTCTACCTCTCTGGCTAATGTGAAACCATGCAGACAAATTTGTTGAAAATAGGACCTCTTGACGTCATTTCCTCCCTGCTAATCCGCTTATTATTACCAAAAATGGTCTGTAAGACCTTTATTCCCTTATTTCGGATACTTTGATGTAATGCTGAGTAATTTTTGATTATTAAGATCAAAAACTATGTGTAGGGCAACGAAGAATCAATTGGTCGCCAGCTACACTTTGAAGTCGGTCGACTTAGTAGAAGGACTAGCATACGCCATTAGATTCCACAGTGACTCATAAGCCGGTTACTTGTAAACAAAACTTTTCAAAATAGACCGAGAGTTCGATTTTTTGCTCGTGACAGGTGGTGAGAATGAATCTTTTACCAGGATAAATTATGGAAAATCCGTGCTATACCTACATAGGCTCGTCGTTCTGCTTCCACTCCACCACGTCCTTCAGGTAGTGTCCACCTGTTTCATGATACTCTCCAGAGTAGTTCTAAAAAGACAAAGGAGAACCATGGTCATGTTTAAGATTATGTTCACCTACTGAACCGGCAGTAGCTCTGTCCCGACGAGCAGCACAGTGTGGTTCCAACGAAATGGAGAAGGCCGAATACTGAAACAGAACTGGATCTTGATCACAATGGAACAGCTTCGAAAACCATGTTGCGAACGCACCCATAAGAACCCAATGTGTATGTACTGAATTTGCAGGTTGAGTCATCTCACGTATTCGTTTCCATGCCATTCTGAAGCTGAATGGTTCTTCGATTTCGCAAAGCTTCTGAAATTAGGCCTATCAAAAGCGCTGAATGTACTCCATCGCGTCGTCTGAGGCAAAAGTACATTCCTAGCGTTGACTCAGGGATATGAATCAACTGGCACATACTAACGTTATCATTGTATCTCGGGCTAGTCTAAATTAAGAATCGTCGGGGTGTTTCAAGTAAATTGGATGTTTTCTAAAATCAAGTATGTTAAGCGTAATAGTCTTCTAAGCCCAAGCCTGATGTCAAGCTTGGGCTGTGTTCAAGGAAGGATTACGTCAAGGTGATAGACAGGGTATAATGAGCGATCAATCAATGAACAACTCAGAGTTGATAGGAACTTCAAGCCATGGGAAATTCGAATTTATAGCGAAGTTTCTGTGTTTCGCCAACTGTGAGGTGGAGGTATTGACAATCGGCTTTCTCTACGAATAAAAGATATCTCCGATGGATAACCAACTCAATGACTAGCAATGGCTGTCTTTCTCAGCATAATTGTACGGCACTGATGCTTGTAGAATTGAAGCTGGGAATGGAGTGCATGGCGTATTAGGTTAGTGTGAAGGGATGAATTTGGAGTCTCTCAAAAAGCTTCCCATACGTGAAGCAGACTGCCATCAGCGTTCAACTCTTCCTTTTTCAGCTTTAACCAATTCGCTTCCAACCAATTTTAGAATCGCTCTTCGAACTGTTGTACAGACGACCGCTTTCGGCCGACCTCCTGAGCAAACTGATCTCTCCCTTCCAATGCTTTCGCCATAATTTTTCGTATCACTGTGACGAGATGGCACTACTTCCCGCCTCGGATGTGATTCACGAAGAGGGACAACCAGAGATCAGCATCAAACGGATGGATATAAAGGCTGTCTACCATCGGGATCCCCCATTGTCAGCCATCATGTCCCACTTGATGAAGCATTAACTTGAGCTTCTCGTCCATGTCATAGAAAGCCCATCCGATTTGTTGTTCTGCTACTACTTTTCCCTACTGTACAAGTTACAATTTCAGAATGAACAACTTTATTTTTGTCCTGGCCATTGTCGGCGTGGCGCTTTGCCATCCGGGTGGCAAGGGAGCCCCTGGAGGCGGAAGCAGCGGGTCCGACGAAATGGCCGGTCCCGGGCGACGTCCTGGGCCACCACCACCACCACCCCCACCACCATTCCTTGAAAACCTTCCCGAAGAGGCCCGAAAGGAGTTTTTCGCGATTGTGTTGAATAAGGATGAAAAGATCGCTGACCAAATGCAAAAGATTCTGACATGGGCTCAGAAATATGGAGTTGAGGTACGACTGCTCTCTATAAAGATCTTGTGGATGTCAAACTCAGCTTGTACATTAATTGGAGAACACTGTCTGTTTTTAGGCTCAGGTACAAGAATTCAACGCTAATGTGACCAAGCTTATGGATGAGGTGAAGAAGAATGCAACGGAATTGATCAGCGCCCTTCCATCAGCATTGGAAAAGCTCTCGGCCATAGTGTCCAACCAGGATCAGACAGTAACTGAGCTGAAAGACGCTATCAAAGCATTGAGTGCTGAAAACCCCAAGGTAAGGTCTCCCTGGCTTGCAATTTTTTGTGATGATTGCTCAAGATGAACGTTGAAGAATAGAATTTTGTTTTGGCTCAGGTTTTCCGCGCCCTGATGCTCGTCCTTGGTGAATTCAAACCGAAACATGGCGGACGACCACACAAATTCAAAGGCCCAAAAGGAGGACCAGAAGCCGAAATTATCGAATTCCAAGGTTTCCCAAGAGGAGGATTCCCCATGGGGGGACCTGACTCGGAAACCGAATTCAATTTACCACGAGGTTTGTCTAGTACCTTGATGTGGAGGTTTCTATGAATCATTGACCATCAAAGAATTGTTACATTGTATTTTAAGGAATCGGTGGAGGAGTTGCCTTTGGAAACAAGAAAGCAGGATTCTGAGCTTGAATTGCCCTTGATATTATAACAACGTGCTACCTCCCAGCCCGATCTGCTCCAATCGCCTCTCTACCTCTGTGTTCCAATGTTCACTGTGTTAACTGTTTATGTTTACGTGACCAATGAAGAACTACAGCAGACTAGTCTTGTAAAAATCAAAAATCAGTTGCCATCAGGGTCGGTGTTTTTTCAAAAAGCAAAAAGCTCGCCTGTCAGTGCAAACGTAGCCAAAAGTGGTTTTTGGCCGGCACAGGCAACTGTATCAATTGCTTCCCAACTCCCCTCCATTTGTTGATTCAGCTGGTGCTCAAAAACCTGAGCATATCTTGTCGGTTTTAAATTTTTGTATCAGTTTAAGACTTATCAATGCGGCAGTTTAAAATGAACCCAAAGATCGTGAACTCAGAAAGACGAGACTTAGGAAGGTGCTAACTAGGTGATGAAATGGACCGATTACTTATTATTACCTGTCGTCCCGTTGATCACCGAATTTCCTCGAGCTTCGTCAGTAACGTCTTCGTCCCTGTCACGAGCCGGAGTGGTCCAATCGTCCTCGCTTCAGGGACACGAGACTCAGTATTCCATTAGTTTAGAGCTTCCGTGAAGAAGTCTGACCATCGCATTTGCGACTTACTCATGATATTTTCGGATATTTCCCACCAAAGTTTTCCAATAGATATAGTCTTCCACTCATTTAGAAAAAGAGATTGAGAGAAGAGGAGATAGAGATTCAGAAAAGAACCATACAAACCGTTAGGACCTCAAAAGTTCCGGCCAAGTATGGTGTATGGAAAAAACTAAACCCAAAGCCATGTAGTACTGTAGGAAGCTTCTACACACTTTGCACTCTTTTGTACACAAAGGTAATGACGAGTTTACTTCTCGCAATTTTATTTTGGGCTGCAAATCTGTAGATGGCAAAAAAGTAGCATCCTGCGTAGGATTCCTTTTAATATAGTAGAGCCTCCTGCCATTATTGACGTATTCTTGTCATTATGACCGGAAGTGAGGCTATGACACGAGGTAATAAATCTAAGCTATAAAAAGTTATCATTCGAAATGCATCATGGAGTTTTTATAGCTCGAATGTGTTCGCAGACACTTAACATCCCATGGTTATGACGTCAAATCTTTCAGCGACTTTTTACTAGGTCTCGCTTTTTCATGCTGAACTCTCCACACGAAAAAGATATTAAAAAAATAATTTTGCAAAAAAAAGGGAGGAAAAGACGTTCTCAACGCGGATTGATAATTTGCAAACTATGGATGCTTTTTCTAAGAAACTAAAGATTCGGTTAAGTCTATAAGCTTTCATGAAGACAGAGGGCTTCTCAAGGGTGCACAAGGCCTAACAAAACACAAAACCAGATCCACTTCAGGGGCTTCCCTCACCCAGTTCTCCTTTCGACACCGGTCGAGCAATCTTCTTAATCTGGAAGGGATAATCTCGTTAAATTCGGAAATTATCAAAGTTCCGTTAGTCATAGGCCATGTTTGGTGGGTTATGCTCATGGGGGCGGAATGGCTTATCAGTTGTGATCTGGTATCAAACGATTAAACGTTTCGGCCACTAATCTTTTCACTTTTGTCGGACATAACAGGTCTGAACGATTAGACATCAAAAGCCATCCGAATGACATCATCCACGGGAAACGAGGCAACTGATTCAATATACAAATTTATGAGGGAACAACAAATATGCTCCATTGCAAGGAGTACAGTAAACAAGGATCACTAAGAGTTGTAGTTCACTCTCAAAATCCTTTCAATTATTTGATTTCCCCGGGATATACAAAGGTGACTGTTTTCTAGCTAAAGAACTGCTTGAGTCGTCCTGAGGGAGGGTTTGAACGATGCTTGTTGATAGTTGCGATTTTGGAACTATACCCCATACAAGTGCATTGAGCTAGGCCATGCCTTTCCAGAAAATCGAGACTTTCTCAAAGAAACTGCCTTATTTGAAGACGCAGCCGACTCTGAACAGAATGTTCACTAAAAAGGAGTGCTGAAGAACATGGAGAGCAGTCAAAAACTGCACAGTCCGGAATCATGAAAAGCGGCACCTGCTCGGACGGCGGCTATTATTATACTTCTGACTGCAAGTATCGGAGGGTTTCTTCCAGAATTTCCTACTCTTTTCTGCAAATTCTTCGGTTAAACTTGCGATTTCTTCGTCTAGGAGAAATTGGAGGTCAATAAATTAGGAGAGGAGCTATCAAATTGACGCAGACCTGCCAAAATCCAATGTCCTTGAGCTGTTGACAAACTTATGAAGTTTTCGATACGACTCCGGCTCCGTCATGGTCAGTTTTCCTACTCTTACTACAGTGATCGCCCGTCTACGATAGCCGCTCCTTTTTCTCAGATGAATCCATCAGACTGTTTTCTACTAAAGCTGTACGATGGAACTTTGCATGAATAGGTTAAGCCCTCCTATAACCTACTCCCATAAGACGAATCGAAGGTGGCGAGTGGGAGGGAAAGAGTTTACCGTAGGATTGATTCACTTCTGAGTTTTGAAAGGCCTGATATTCTGCAAAGTAGTCCGAACGTTTCTGAAAAATTTATCATAACGGGGAAAAGGCTGACAGGTCCAAGAGTTATAGCCAAAAGTAGTAATAAATAAATTCGGTGAGTACCATTTCCACACTAGGCTAATCATTTTTCCTCTTAGCCGAACCACTTGATGAATTCGCTTTAGAAAGTAATCAAGCATTCTACCTTTCTACGATTTTAACCGAATGATGATTACTTGGCTCACCCCAGAACAAGGTTCACTGCCACTCCTAAGAGGCACTTTTACTTTTTCATAGCTGCTCGAATTCTGATATCCGTACCAGTAGTAGTAACTACCAGTTAGTTATTAGTCAGCATCAGATAGAAATAAAATTTGGAGAACTTCTCTTCTAGATTTCCAGGATTTTCTATGGGAGAGCATTTTTTCCAAAGACCAGTTGCTCTTTGAAATGACGAGCTCATTCCTGGTCATTGAAACCGATAAGCAACTGTTTTCGATTCGTCTAAAATTAGCGTGGACATGCCTAAACGGGAAGTGATGATTTCTGACATCAGCGGGGTTTCCCTTGCCGATATGAATCACTTGGCGTAATCACCATAGATCAGCACTTGAAAGGTTGCTATAAAAGCTGTTGTCTGGGCGACTTTTAACATCTCGTTTTCGTCTTTTGAAGATCCACTCACTTCAGTTCAACTCTTCAAGTCTCCTTCTTCCTTCTGCGATGACTCTAAAGTTATTACCTACAATTAAAGTGCTTTCAGAATGAACACAATCATCTGCATCGTTATCTTTGCCGGTGTAGTTCTGAGCGCTCCTGGTGCGAAGGAAGATAAACGTCATCGGGGACATCATGGAGACCTCGAGAACTCATTGCTACCACCGTTCCTTGAAAACGTGACCAGAGAAGCGCGGAAGGAGTACTTCAAGATCATATTCAGCAAGAATGAGACAATCCGCGAACAGAAGAAAGAAGTACTCGAATGGGCTGAGAAGAACAACGTTACGGTGAGAATTTCTAGTTTCGGTGAGAAAAATTAGAGCTTTTTTCTGCAAAACCCAGTAGTTAGGGGGTCCCAACAGACATTGCTCGCCTGATACTCAGGTCAGATCCAGGGAGCAGATATAGAAATGGGATTACTGTAGATGGCGATAGATGGTGCTATGTGCAGCTGTCAGATCTCCCTCAATGCGCTCCATTCTGAACCTAGACAGTAGAGTGGTATAGAGCAGAGGCCACAGATGGAATTCTCACAGGGAAAGAAGGCCTTCGAAAGGAGTATTCGCCTGTTTGCTGCAGAATAGGNATACAGAACTTTCGAAAGTTCCTTATAACCATAGAAAATTTTTTTAAGAAATCGAAAGCACTAAGAATGACTCCGAGGAGATGAACTGAGAAAAGACATGGCTGACAGCTCGGAAAAGTGCTGTTTATCAGGATTCACCGTAGTTTTGTAGAAAATTCTTCGCATATGTTGTATTTAAGGGATCATGTCTGTTGTTGGTTGCTTCTGGGTGTTATTATGGGATACTAGTGTCATTTTTATGAATTTGTACATTTTGTACCTACGAATTGACGAATAATCCAGTTTAGTAATTTTATGTCAATATGTATGGTTAGTGAATGAAGCATACTCACTTCTATATTTTTCTGAGATATTAGAAATTTCATCTACATTCGAAGTGCAGGCGCACCTAATCGGCTCACTCTATCCCCACATGTACAAGCCAGTGTTTTCATCCTCCCAGAGGAGTCGGAGATCGATCAGCGGACTCCGTGCTCCCACGGCGAAGGCGATTACAGTCTACAATTGATTTTTCAAAGAAAAATGATAAAAAGAATACATCAGGGTGGAACATTCCAAAAGGTTACCTTCAGAATGTTATTTCAATGTGGAAATCGACCAGGTAAGGAATCGAAGGTTGGGTGAATGGGGCATGGAATGGGTCTCAAATTAGTGACTGGTAGCGAGTAACACCTCCCCCTAAGCAGCGTCATTCCATCTTGACCTGAAACCAATGGGTGATCCTAAAAACATTCAGTGGGCTACTGCCTGGTAGTAACTCTCCCGTGTCTCCCTCTTCCCCTGGATCGTCTGACCGTATGAGGAGAACTGTCACAGTTTGCTGAATTCTTATCAACCGTGTGGATCCTAACACTACCCAATCCATTTGGCATCTTCTATAAGACTTCTTTATGGCCTTTAAACTTCACTCATAATACCCTCTGTAGGAAACCCTCGAAACGGTCCACTCTGAAACTATCTTTTTGAAAAAATACTTTTCCATAATCTGTTTTGAAATACCAATTGAGTTAGGTGGCACTTAACCGTAGTGAAGCCATCGTAGCATAACTAATCCACTGATTCGCTCGAAATCGTTGAATTCGTAGAGCTCATGATCTCATGCGAATGCGATAAATGGGTAGGAAAATCAAAGACCAACAGAAATGGTATAAAAGAGGTAGTCATTGCAAATTTTGCATTTATTTCTACAATTTTCGACCACTTATTTTGCCCTCTAAAACTGCCGATTATCACTTGCCTCACAGGTAGTTTTTTATTTGTAGAAGTTTTCTGGAAACCCCTGTTTAGGTCCTGAAAAATTACTCATTAATTAGTCTTAATGACCTACATGGATAGATTCTACCAGTTTTCAAACTTTAAAAGAATATTGTATATGATTTCTTCAACCTATTGAAACTACAAAGTAGATTTCAATTGCACAGCGTCATGAACTAAAAGATCGACCTCTTTTGGAATCAAGAAAAGACTTTCAGGATGAAGACCGTCCTCGTTATTCTTGCCGTCGCCGGCTCTGTACTATGTGCTCCAAGTGATCCAAACGTCCTAGTAGACCCGCCAAATGAAAGGATTCGTGGCGATCACAAAGGTTCAGTTGGCTCGGATGAGAACGACATCCAGGGTGGACCAAGAAGCTACGGTGACCATACTGGTCACCCTCATCACGGCCCACCGCCACCACCGTACCTTGGAAATGTCAGTGACGAAGCTCGTCAGGAATACTTCACTATTGTTTCGAATATGAACAATTCAATTGGTCAGCAAAAGAAGGATATCCTCGCATGGGCTCAGAAAAATGGAGTTGAGGTAGGAACTTTCGTTTAGAAGGTTTGGTTTGTTCCTAGAAAGTCAGTTGACCATTAGGTATTGCAGTTGAAAACATGTTGCCACTGTAACTAAACATTTGACAAGATTTGGAACTATATGATAATTTACGTTCAGATGTGATATGAGTTGATATTTTACGATATGGTAGGATACAATATGACATCATATAATATGATATGATGTAATGTAGTAGAGCATAATAAGATATGATATGATATGATATGATATGATATGATATGATATGATATGATATGATATTTTAAAGCATGGTAGAATGGTGGGATATAATATCTTGTGATATATAATAATATGGCATGATATATGCTGATATGATACAATGTAGCATGGAATGATACCATATCACTTCATATCGCATCACATCGTCTAGTATGGCACAGTATGCTATGCTACGGCTAGCATTGATATGATATGATATGATATGATATGATATGATATGATATGATATGATATGGATATGGATATGTTAATATGATGTGATGTGGATGTGGCAGTGATATGTTATGATATGATGTGATATAAACATCATATGATATGATCATATCATATCACACCATATCACAGCACATCATATCATATCATAATACGATAGGGGTGGGATGCTCAAGGATCAGGTTTCCTGAATTCTTTCTTCCTTTACAGGCCCAAGTCCAGGAATTCAACAACAACATGACTCTTTTGGAAACACAAGTAAAGCAGAACGTAACAAACGTTATCAATTCCCTACCATCGGCTCTACAGCAGGTGCTCTCCATCGCGGGCAATGAAACTCTGACTCCTGAGGAAGCGAGAAACGCTAGAAAAGAGCTCATGACTCAAAATCCGCAGGTTTGATCAAATCGGACAGCGTTTAAAAGCCCATAGCATTTTACGGTATTTTTTAGGTGTACAGCATTATAAGACTTGTAATGGCCAACTTCCATTCAAGAGCTGCTTTTCAGCGAGATGGACCACCAAACTTTGCAGCCACGGTCGTCAGAGGACCAGAAGGTGGCAGTCAACCAGGTATGCTTTGATCTGACCAGAGTTCCTTTTGTAACTACTTCTAGCTACAGGTGTTATAGGTGTGATGATACTGGACGAAGAAGATGATGACCTCTAATGGGATCTTTCTGGTGACCATCTATTGGCTATCTGTCCCCACTGTTTTGTTCCATAGCATTTACTAACCGAATGTTATTTATCCTCCTAATAATCGAATGGTTAATGAAATAAATGGGTTTGTCATGCTTCCAGAGGTTCTACTGCTCGGTTTTACCATGAGCTATTAAAGAATAGAGTTATCACTGCAGAATCGAATTACAGCCTTGTATGAAGCCAATGAAGGCCTTTGATGACAACACTCTCTCTTATGCTGGTTGATTCGAGAAACAAATGATCGAGGCACTTTGATGGGTAGAAAACTTCAGAATAGCTCGGTGACTGTAATGTCGCTGCCGTTAAAATTGTGAAGTCCCATCGCTGGTACAAAGAGATCTCCATGATGTTGGTTAACCACCTATTTTAACTGGGATCGTTGGATCGTATCTAGGCCACGTACATTGTAATATCAGCAGATAGCGGAGAAAATCTTCAACATTCTATTTCTGAAGGAAGTCTAAGCTTGTCAGCGCAGCGCTGACAATTTGCACCAGGCTCTAACTACTCTTCTGAGCACTTGTGCGGATCGGATTCCCTAAGGATATTAGCACTCACTAAGACTGTATGTAGGTGGTGACCGTCCTTCCTCAGTGTATAGGAAAGACCTCAGTTCCTCTTTTTCCTCATTCACTTTTAGCGAATTCCCGAGTACTCCAACCTAACTAGGTGTATTAGCTATATGGACCGATCTGTGCTAGCCAGTAATAATTGGAATGTTGTGGCGTATAACTAGTAATCCGCGGTAATCGGGAGATAACCAATGTGTACACATTAATTCCTCTAACGATGCCACCGTTTGAAAAATTATTCTGATCCTTGAATATCAGATGAGTCACACACTGCAGCCATTGAATACATTTTTACAACTTATCTTGAACACTGTAAACAAAAATAGTATTCAGTCGATTTACAATAAATAGAGCTCAATAAGTCTCAACTAGGTAAATACTGGTTTTTCGGCCATTACGGCTGTGACCCCTGAACATTTTGCCTTGATTTTCAGGCTCATCAGCGTCTGAAAAACAGTTTTGCTTGAGATCTAACCTCCCAAACTTCAGAGCAATTCATACATTACCCATATTTTACAACAGGGTGATGTTGTAAATGTCACTTATGTAGCGGGCTTGGGAATCCTACTCTAATCCGACTCTGATAGGAATTCTGATTATTGGTGATAGGGAGCAGGGAAGTTTCCCATTTTGAAGTTTTCATCTTCCACTTCTTAAAGTGCCGCATTTGATAATGTATGTAGCCCTGCAGTATGGTCATGGCTAATTTCTGCCCAATGGTAACTATGAAAGCCTTCATGGGACCTTTTGGTATTGTGCTCTGGATTCAGAGCTGCAAGGTGCATTGGTAAGAAGAAGAGGATTCGGGCCTTGACCCCATTCGAGGGTCATGAACAGCAGTGACAGCTTTTTGCTCGAACTGTCCTGATCCCGACCTTCTTGCCCGTACGGTCCCCTGAACCTATAAGTCGTTTATGAACCACTCAAGTTAGTGTCCTTTGTTAGGTAACTGTTAATTTGGAGCCCCTACCTCCCTGAACTCTGACACAGAATCACTTTTAGACTTTACTACAAGCTTCAAAAGGTGTCTGTGAGTCTTTCGGGAGGAAACCACCTTTTAAAGGAAGGAAATCACCATTCGGTTCAGGATGGGTATTGTATATGCTAATTACGAAGCCACCGTGAGCTAAAATCCTCTGCGATCAGTGGCGGTACAGGACGGTAAGAGATGAGAATACTACGTCAAAGGGTGTTAGTAGCTGAAAACGTGAGCTAAAATCCTCTGCGATCAGTGGCGGTACAGGTCGGTAAGAGATGAGAATACGACGTCAAAGGGTGTTCGTTGCTGAAAACAAAGGGGCGGACTCGTTGCTGATTGGCACCGAAAAACAGGATGATAAAAGGATGTCGCTCAGGGTGTCCCACGTTACTCTTACTTTTTAGTCAGTTCTCACTGTAATGGGTACATCACTAGTTTCATCAGAGCTTCTTAGTCTTGCTTTTTTTTAATAAAAATCTCCTCGCATTCTGGTAAAATTTGTAATACAGTACAGTAAGGTAGTGCACGTTACGTATAACTGCAACTGTTTCAGGATGAAGACAGCCGTTGTGTTCCTGACCGTTGCCGGTATTGTGCTGTGTCGTCCCAACCCACCAGATATGCCCCCTATCCCCCCTCCAGGTGGTCCAGGAGGTCCCGAGGGAATGGGTGGCCCATTTGGTTCACACTGGCCCCATCCACCACCTCCATTCCTTAATGGTCTCAGCGAGCAAGCTCGTCAAACGTATATCACTATTATGAAGGACATGAATAACACGATCGCTAAGAAGAAGTCTGACATCCTCGCATGGGCACAAGCAAATGGAGTTCAGGTAAGATTTATAGGTCCGCCGATCCTAGGGAACTTCTAGACGCCTTTCATCGATAAACCCTCCAATTCTGACCTCAGAACGAGTATTTAGGCACAAGTGGAAGAGTATGAGAAAAATATGACAGACTACAAAGAAGAACTGAAAAAGAATATCACGGATTTGATCAAAGAGCTACCGTCGGCTAATAAGAAATTCAACGAAATCATCGACAATGAAGACCAGAGCATGTCTCAAATAAAGACCGCCATGGATACATTATCTGCTGAGAATCCCAAGGTACGTTACCCAGCATATCTGCCCCATTTCGGTGAGAATTTTAGCTTTACTTTTGTTCATTTTCAGGTTTTCCATGCTCTGATAGCCGTAATGAATCTGTTC